>CAWVNO010000001.1:5009895-5254895 GCA_963930645.1 Salticus scenicus
TTAATTTCATTTAAACGGAATATTAAATAAAAAAATATTAAATAAAATATCAAAATGTATAATAGGCTATATACATTTTAATCTATATACAATATAAATTATCTTAGATAAAACAGTTCCAAAACCAATGCATTAAATTTAAGAATTTATACAAGAATTTTCCTAAAGCAAATAATTTCTGTAATATTCCAATAACTCTGGAAACGTACCGTAAACTGGGGTGACTTTGACACCCTTTGGACCTGCATTTCGCATTTATGAACAGTACCTTCAAGTGCTCCGTAATTTTGTAATTGTAATATAACATTAGATAACTCCTCAATCCCACAGTATCATTAGATTTTTCAATAACAGTGTTATGAAGTCAAAATGTTGTACTAAGTGGGGTGACTTTGACATGCACAAGTTTTTCCCATTTAGTGTCGTGTTTTTCAAATGCTAGTGTCGAAATTACCCCAAATTGAGGTTTATGTTATTAACAAACCTTTATTTGTGTAACATTTACATTTATTTTATACTTTCAGATTGACGAAACGCATATTTATTTAAAAAAAAATTTAAATACATTACAAAACTTTAACTGTAAGTAAACAACACAATATGATAAAATGCAAGTACATTTTTTAACATAAAGTGCATTTTGGGAAATAACTATTGGCAACTTAAGGTTGATAACATTTATCGCTATCATCGTCTAAGGCTGAATCTTCGTCATCCTCATATATCGCACACACGAAGTAAGGGTCCTTGCTGTTTCCATGACAAAAACGCAGATCCATTTTTTGCAAGCCATACACTTGCTTCAGTCTATTTTGCCTCTGTAATTATGCCAGTGCATTCTGCAAATTCCACAAACTTCATCAATATTATCAGAAACGTCTTTTTTTTTGCCGCTAACAGTTCTGTTCTGTGGATTCTTTTTCTTGCTTTACTTAGTGGGTATTACTGGAATTTTCCGTTTCTTTTCTGTTCTGGTTGTACTAGATAAAGAAGTCTCTGTGGTTGTCGGCTGTGAATCATCAATATCTTCATCTTCTTCAAGAATAACCAACTTCCCTGGAATTATTTTCTTACTTATTGGTAGCCTAGATTTTCTTTCTTTGATGACACCTCTCTTCTCCTTCAGAATTTCAACTAAGCTGCCGTCTAAACGCCTTCCAACATTTGTCTCACTTTCAGCTGTTCCTGGCGTCTTCCTCAGAAATTCGGATGGGTTGAAAGGACGAAGTCCACTTGTACGAAAACCTGAATTAAGATTTGTTTCTACTGTTTCATGAAGAGAATTCCACGGACTTATCAGTAGTCCAGGGAATTGCTCTTTTGGCACAGATCCACTAAATCTCATTTCATTTTTCCAGCTGTCCAATATTGACCTCCATTTCATTTTCATTGGAGCAAACACAGAAAGGTCTAACTGTTGCATGAGATGTGTGACATTAGGAAGAAAGGGAGTCAAATAGATATTGTGCTCTGAAGCTGCCTTACATACAGTAGGTGAGAAATGGTAAGCCAAGTTGTCACCTATGACTACTACGTTTTGTCAGACTCATCTTCTCGTGAGCGTTGAATATGAGGAAGCAATATTCTGAAAAACCATTGTTCAAACAAGTTCCTGTCAAACCAGCCACTTGGTGAATTAGAGTAAACCGCTCCTAATGGCCCTCCAACCCTCCAATTTTCGTATATATTGGCTGCTTTATAAACAACCATGGATGGTAGCAGTTTACCATCTGCATTCCCACAAACCATGATGCTTATTGTCTGCTTCGAATGATCCTGAACTCTTTCCACTCTTTTAAGTCCCCTTTGAACTACAACTTTCTTTGCACCAGGATCATCCGTGACGTTCGTTTCGTCGTAATTGTTAACATGTTTTGGATTTGCGTTTTCCAAAACACTCTTGATGTTGTCAAAGAAGTTGTTGATAACTTCTGGGCTTACACTTGCACGGGATGTTTTGATATTGGCATCTAAACGCAGAGATAAGTTGTTTCTTCGTATAAAACCATCACTAAAGTCAGAACCTCAAAGATTGTCTTTGAACATTTTGATGTTTGCACCCTTTTTGTCCAGATATTTTTTAACGATAGCCTGGACATCAGGCTTAGTTAACGGAAGTCCCCACGTAGCAACAGTGGCTAAAGTCTCAGCAAGGATTCTTTCCTCATCTCCACTTAGTACAGTTTGGCCCCCTGGAGTCTTGTTGTGTACACTAATGACCTTCTTGATGAGAGTTACACGTGGAATGCCAAACATTTGCGAAGCTTTTTTCTTCGATAAGCCATTTTTAATGTCCAGTTGCTCAACGTTGTAATTGCAGTTAGGTCTTGAACCAGCAACACAACTGCACTTTCTTGGCATTTTTACTGTTCATTTATCTGAAAAGAAAAGGATAATAATTTTTATAATAACCCCAAGTACAATGCATGAGCAAAATATAGGCAGCAAACACAAAACATGATGGGTGTCAAAGTCACCCCAGTTTACGGTAACAAATAAAAATACTGTATAGGCAAACACCAAAACTTGCAAAAAAATTATTTTCTTACATGGGTTTTTCTTTTTATTTATTACGTTTCAACACCAGTCCTTTGAAGGAATTTCAAATGCCACCGGCAAATGAAGTCAATTACTAAGGAAAAGTAACTAAAAAACATAGATAAAAAATGTGGATTGTAAATATTTCCAGGTTGATTGGTTGGGATTTACGTCGCACTAGTGCTGCGCAATGGGCAACTGGTGACGATCTGGGACTCACCCTTAGAGGTACAGAGGGCACAAGTTACTAGTAACGGAAAATCAATTTCATACCACAATAAAGAAAAAGTAAAACTTGTCCTATGAAATTGCAGATATTTATTACAAAAGAATACCCTGTATTAAGATTGTATTAAAAAATACCCTGTATTAAGATTATGGACATTCCGTAATAACTTGGCACCTCCGGAGGTGGTCCGAAGACATGCCGTTACAATTTTGATCCTCCACGGATGGGATGGCTCCCCCATTTCAGTAACCCTCCGAGGTATAATTTTCATGGGAACGTGGAAGACAGTGCGGCCACGACAGAGTGTACATGCACCAGCCACCATTAGTGTACACGACGGTCTTTGGCCAGATCGAGTACCGAACACGGAATCTTCCAATTACGAGCTCGGTGCTCTGCAGACTGGGCTACCGCGACCCAAGTATTTTCAGGAAATGAATAAAACTAATATTATGAAATGAGAAAAAAAATAATTTTGATTGGACAAAACTAAAAGAAAAGAAAAAGAAAAGAAAAGAAAAGAAAGAAAGAAAGGAAGAAAAATAATACATGCAGTATTTTACATGTATATATATATATATTTAAATGCAATACAATGACCAGAGTCAAATACTAGCAAAAATAAAATATCCTTAATTTAAATATTTTCTGCGACAATTTTCAGAGAAAATGCATTACATTGAAATATATCACTAAAAAAAAAATTTCTTAACATAAACTGATTTCTTTAATGTTTCAACTACTTATTAAATATGTTTTCTTACATAGAAAAATAAAATAAAATAAAATAAAAACTTGTTGAAATTTCTTTAAAGTTTCGAATTACTATTTACTTCGTTCTCATAATAAAATAAATAAATAAATGGAAATTGAATGTGTTAAGTGGAATAAAAGTAAAATACGTTTAAAGGAAAAAAAAACTTTTAAGAAGAATGTACAAATAGAAAATGACTCTTGAACATTCTTTTACGAAAAGAAAAGAGGCAAAAAACTGTAAAGTAACGTTGCCATTAAAAGCAAGCAAATAAATTTCGAAATTAGGTAATGGAAAGAAATGTTAAACCGTATGTTACAACTCTTTTTCAAAACACATTTACAAATTAAATAAAAGAAACAATAACTAGCTGGCATATGTGAATTGAGCTCAGTGTTCCTATAAATTTGTATTATGAAGCATAGCCATGTTTATTTTAAGAGAAATAAATATGGCTGATCACGGTTACCGATTTAAATGCCCCCCACCGAGTCAGCAACCCTATACCCGATTCTAGACACTGAGGAAAAATTCTGTAACTGACATCTAGAATCTAAATTGTGGCTCTAGAAAAAATATTCCTATGCCATCTCTATAAATTCTAGTCCCCTTTGAAAGCGAGTTCTAGAAACCCTTATTATAATTCTAGAGAGTTTGTCTATATTATCGAGGTCCAACCTATTTGAAAATATCTCCAAATAAATGCGAACACAAGAGGCGGGTTTCAGCATCTATAATCTTGGTTCATAAACCAATTCTAGAAAATCAAGCGAGAATTTCTCGCCATACAAAAGATTCATAATATTCAGAATATACAGAATATTGTTTCATCATCAAGAAATGTGTAGACTAGAAATTCTTGATCATTTCGTCTATTCATTTTATTGGCATGCCTATGCGCTTAGCTCGGAAATCTATTTTTCTAGTTAAGGTAGTCAGAAAGTGGCCACTTTTTCATTCTAGATGAATGCGGTATATTTTTTTTTGTCTGTGTACATTTACCTCGCCTTAATTTTTCAACTAATTTTATTGAAATTACTTTCATATTTTATTTTCCATTCAGTTCCATAAAGTGTTCTATGAAGTTATCCCCTAATTCAAATTCATGTGAAATATTTCCTTATTTTGTGGTGTAACGAACATTTTAAATTTCAAATAACTTGCGAAGTCTTGAAATTAAAATATTCATAGTCAATTATTTTTATTACAGTGTCATATACGATAATTTAAAATTGTTCTAATGTCTGTAAGAAAAAAAATATTTCTGCTAATGCGCGTTACAGCAAAATGTTGCAGTATTCTACACTGTAAATATATGTCCTATTCGCTGCCAGAAATTCTCTGTAATTTGAGAAAATACGTTCTGACAATGTAATTTTTTCGTAAATTATGCGTATTTTCTCAAATTATAGAGAATTTCTGGCGGCAGCAAATAGGACATATTTTTTTCAGTGTACCACGTTGAGACAATCGTAAATTGCGAATGACTTACGAAATTTTCAAATCAGAATGTTAAAAATCAATAGAAGTTTTCGCAATATCATAGGCGAAATTTTAAAACTTGTCTGACCTCTTTACCATGATTTGTTCCTGAGATAATATGTACACAAACTAACATACTGATTAATAACTAAAATACTAACAAACAGACTAACTTACGTACAGATACCACAGAGTAATTTTTGGATTCAGCACACTTCAAAACATTTAAACTATCAAAAACTGCGGTAAACAGTTTTCTTGATTATTTAAATTTCCCATACCTATATTACGATTGGAAACTGGAATATATATACACCCCGCGACAAAAGATCGGTACAAAGGGGTTTTTCTTTCATTTTTCTTAAAATAACGTTATCTAAATTGTGCTTATCATTTATTATTATCATAAAATAACACTATTCCCGGACTGTTTTTTCTTTTAAGACTAATTTAGAAAAAAATTAAGACTAAAATTTTTCGAATTTAAGACTACACACCGCGACAAAAAGATATTAACAAAGGGTTGTTTTAAAAAATTTTGAATATGATTCAAATATTTAATATGTTTTTGATATGATAAAATTTTGTTATGATAATAAATGATTATCACAATTTAGATAATGTTATTTTATGAAAAATTAAAAAAAAAAAACCCTTTGTTCCTATATTTTTGTCGCGAAGTGTAGTTTTAAATTAGAAAAATTTCAGTCATAAAACTTTTCTAAATTAGCCTTAAAACAAAAATTAGACCGTGAATAGTGTTATTTTATGATAATAATAAATGGAAAACACAATTTAGATAATGTTAGTTCATGAAAAATCAAAGAAAAAACCCTTTGTACCAATATTTTTGTAGCGGGGTGTATATATATACATATGTTAGAAATTATAGAAGCAAAAAAGAATTTCAGAATAGTTCCTTACTGTAAAATGTAATTTACCATCTTAAACACAGGAGGGGAGGATCTGCTGTGTAGCAACGATTCCATTACCCACTACTACACATAATATATAATTTTTTTTAAATAATGTTGTCAGAAGGCAGAAAATTGATTTCTAATAGATATTATCTCTCCTAAAGTGAAAATGATTAAAAATACGTGTATTATATTATATTATTGTACTAAAAGACACTTTAAAACACGTATATGAAAAACATTTGATTTAATTTAAAATTATTTACAGTAAAAATTATATATATCGAAGTTTTTTGCTTTAAACTATCAAAGCATCATCTGGATAAAAATTATTTTCGAAAAAAATTTTCAGTTGAAGCCAATATATACTTGATTATAGTTATGGTTGATGTTAAGCTTAGAGATCGTAGACGACTAAGAATAAAAGGCGGTATTCAACTAAAAAAATCACTTGTGAAAGGATTGTATTATGAAATTGGAAAAAAGGGATTGGTTAACAAATTACTGATTAGCTATTCCATTAAGTTGTTTCCTTGTTAACCAGTCCAATTTTTCTAATTATATTTATAAAATTAATTTTTTTCAGTTTTCACATGGTTTTAATTTTTAATTATAGCAATTAAATTATAATAAGGTTTAAATTTCTTTAATTTATAAAAGTCATTTTTTAAGTCTCAAGCTAACGGTTCATGCTTTATGAATTATACTGAAATTTTATTTCCATTTATATATATATATATATATATATATATATATAAGTTATTTTTATCTTTTATGTTTTACCTCACCGATGAATTTTATGTATTAAATATAACTTCCTGTTTTTATTTGTAACCTTCTTGATAAGTAGTATTGGAATTTTGGCAATATGCCTAAAGCGTTGCCGATATACTCCTAATTTGTGTACAATATTCAATCAAAGCCACTGATGAAGTATTGATATTGCATTCTTTCATCATTCAGATGCTAATTATTTTTTATTCATTTTTTTTCAAATCATCATATGATATTTGCATTTCATCATACACAATATTTGAAAAAAATTTCATAAAATTAATATATATAGGGTAGGTGTTCCAGTGATTGGCATGTTCCAGCAATTGACATCTATCCAGAAATAATTAATAAATAAGAAAAATAATAAAATCATATATTTTACATATAAGAATTTTAACATTTTATGCCAAACATTGGAGCATAGAGGGCTGATAACTGGTAAAATGAATAACTAGCTGTGTCAAACATTGGAACATAGGGTGCCAATTACTGATAAAAGGAAAAACTGACAATGTAATTTACTGGAACATTGAGTAGGTATCAAATAAAATTTCATAAAAAAAAAAAAAAAATTGTTATCAAATGTATATATTTTAACATATCTGTGGTTCTGGATGTCTTTCATACCATATGTACTAACTTAAAATTTCTAAAAATATTTTCTGATGACTAGAACATTAAAAACATCAGAGATTCCTCTAAAAGTGTCAATCACTGGTGCGCTTACCCTATATATATATATATATATATATATATATGTGTGTGTGTATATGTATATAATAAAATTTTAATTAAAAAAAGCTACACAAACAAGTATTTAACAATGTAATATTTTCTTTAAAAACGTTAATCGTAAGGTAATACGTAATAAAACATCAAAAATAAAATAATAAGCAATATCAATTGTATCTAATTTCAGAATATCTTCTTTCTTTAAGAAAAGATAAATTGTGTGTGCATTTCAAGATTTTTCTTAACATAAACTGCCTTCTATAAAATGAAAACTTGTTCAAATGTCTCTGAAAGTTAGATTTGATATTTACTTCCTTTTCAATCACTGAAAAAAAAAAAAAAGAAATAATGACGTTAGTTGTGTTAAGTGGAATAAAATAAAATACATTTTAGAAAATAAAATAAGAAATCAAAGAGAATATAGAAATAGAAAAAACTCTTAACATTCTTTTTCGAAAGAAAAAGTATCTTTTTAAGTTTAAAAAAAAAAAAGAAAAGAAAGAAAGAAAAATATGCTACAAAATTTCATATTAAAATATTGTTGCCATAAAAAAGGAAATGCAATTTTGAAATAGGAAAGTTTCGATTATATTTAAGTTTTGCAACATTTAAAAAAAAAAATCTAATTTAATAGAGATAGAAAGTAGATACACAGGAATTTAAAAGTCAAAATACAATTTAAATTTGAAATCCTGTTGTTATTAAATATTAAGCCTAACACTGAGAAAAAAAATCTATACTGCCTTCCTCTAGAACGAATAATAGATCATTTTCTAAATCCCTAAACTAGAAATATATATTTCCGAGCTATGCGTATAAAGCACGCCAATAAACTGAATAGAAGAAATGATCCAGAATTTTTAGTCCATACATTTCTAGATGGTGAAGCAATATTCTGAATCCATTGTATTACGAGAAAGTCTCGCTTGATTTTCTAGAATTGGGTCATAAACCGAGATTATAGTTGCTGAAACCCGCCTCTTGTATTCGCATTTATTTGCAGAGATTTTTAAATAAGTTTGACCTCGAAAATATATAGGCAAACGCTCTAGAATTCCAATAGGGGTTTTATAGAACTCGCTTTCAAAGGGAACTAAAATTTATAAGGATGATATGGAACTATTTTTTCTAGAGCCACAATTTGGATTATAGATATCAGTTACAGAATTTTTTCTCAGTGCACGAGTAGATTGAGAAGTTTAGCTTTCAATGCTAGTAGACACGAGTCGCCCAGCTAGATTACAGTTGGTGCTTGTCGTCAATGATAATCAGATTTTTCATGGATTTCTTCGAAACTTACTTAAATACAGGTAGCACCCCTTAGAAAGAAACTCCGCGGAGGACACTCCTCTATACACTGTCTGCCAATGAATATTTGGAATTTTGAATTTGAACTTTTGAAATTAGACGTTTGATCATATATAACTAGAAAAGTTGTTTAGGAACAATCTTGACATTTTGGTAGTCTAAAGAACATATTACACTTTATATATATTTCAGAAAAGTTGTGTCCTGAAAAGGAAGAGGGGACCGGTAAAATATTAGACAAAAATCTAAATGTTTTGGATTACCTGGTAAAAAGTAATACTTTAAATGATTTTTGGCTGTAGCTTGTCATTATGAGGATTTTTCTCACTATCTTCATAAATCTTTATGAGGCTACCACATATATTCATAGACATATAATATTTATTTTAAAAATTACCAAAAAAAAAAAAAAAAAAAAAGAAAGAAAGAAACTTCCATTTTTTTTTTTTTTATTATATTACCTAGGCTATTAGGTTCCGTGGAGGATCAAAATTGGGATGGCATGTCTCCGGACCACCTCTAGAGATGTGTCCCAGACCATCGCTAATTTCCCATCTGCGCAGCGCTAGTGCGACGTAAAAACCCAACCAACCAACCAATCTAGGGTATTAGACCCAATGCAAAGGCATTTTTGGGAAATTTAGTATACTACATTAGACACAGCATACTGCAGTCAGAATAATGCAAAAATGTTCAATATCTTCCGTAATATAAACATTTTTAGTAAATAATTTTCAATTGCGCATGCGCTAGCTTTTAAAAAATTTCATTTGCATAATTTAATAGCCATATGTATTGAGCAACTTATTTGAAAATCCGAAACAAATATCGTATAAATTCAAAAAGTTATGAGAGATTGAATGAACAGAATTTCATTTCTCTCAAAATAAAAGCTGAATTACAAGGGGTTTTACTCACATTTTTATTTTAATTCAATCAATGCGCAATGGCAATACAGCGTTCACTGATTGCAAATAAATATTGATAAAACCCCGTATCATGAGCTCTCTTTTTTTTTTTTTTTTTTTTTTTTTTTTTAACACTTTCGCGGTTTTTCTAAAACTGTTTTCCGGGGAATACTGAAGTAAACTAAAGGTAGTTGCCGCAAACTTTTGATTTTTAAACGTGGATAAAAGTTGAATGCAATGTTTTGAAATGTTACTCTTGTAATTACCTGAAGCTTGGAATAAAGATTAGTTATATAATATTAGAACGAACCTATAATACTATCAAAGAATTGATACTCTAATAATACTATCGAAGTAATGTTTCCATAGAAATTCTTGAAATGACGTGAATTCATGTCAGCGGTGTCCAGTAATCGAATCTGAAAAGACGTGAATTTACGTCAGCGGCAATTAGCTATAGAAGTTGAAATGACGTGAATTCACGTGCGGTCACGAATGTGTTAAAAAGAACTGAAATTCTGTTCATTCTATCTCTCATAACTTTTTTAATTTACATGATATTTGTTTGGAGTTTTCATAAAAGTTGCTCAATACTTTTGTCTGTTAAATTAAGCAAATGAAATTATTTTAAAAGCTAGCGCATGCGCAGTTAAAAATTATTTAGTAAAAATGCTTATGTTTCGCAAAATATTTAACATTTTTGCATTCTGTTTGCAGTGTGCTGTATGTAATGTAGTATGCTAAATTTCCTAAAATTGGTTTTCGAATGGGTCTAATACCCTATGTGTAATCATTAAAAAGGTGTGGTTTTTTTCCAGTTAAAAAAAGGTTGTATCTCCAAAGTAAAATCTGCTTAGCTAAACAATATTTTTTAAACAAGAAACTTTTAAAACGAATATGAATATGATATAAAATTAAAATAAAAGTTTAAAGATTAGAAAAAGCAACAGGTGAATATTCAAACCAATGCATAAAATTGCTGCAAAGGGAAATATAAAACTTGAATTATAGGAATAATTTAACAAATGCATGAAATTAAATAAAACCCACAAAAACACAGAGGTCTTCATCAGGGTCTTCACCGAAAGAAGAAATTTCCTCCTTCAGTTCGTTCTATTTCCACATTCAGGGATTCATTTCATTTATTTTATTTGCTTTCTTGTATACATGCTGTAATTCTTTATATTATTGTTTATTTTTTATATAAATTAGTTTGAAGTATTTTTATCTCTTTTTTTAGAAATTTTTATATTATATATGTCAGACTTCTATTCAGTTAAAGGTGGTTTTCTGTTTGGTGAAAAGTTGGGGGCTAAGGATAGTTATTAGCTAATTGCTACTATCCTTTCAGGAACTTCTCTTTTACCCCTAAACAGAGGGGCCTCCCTGATGAAGACCTCTGTGTTTTTTGGGATTTTATTTCATTTCATTCATTTGTTAAATTATTCAAGTTTTCATATATTCAAGTTCTATATTCAAGTTTTGCATTTACTTTTGCAGAAATTTTGCGCATTGGTGTGTAATTCCCCTGTAGATTTTTCTAATCCTTAAACTTTTATTTTAATTTTGTATCATATTCATGTTCGTTTTAAAAGTTTCTTATTTAAAAAACACTGTTAGCGCTAGCTTTCTCTGCTTTACGTTTTATTATAATAATTTTTAAATTTATATCATATACATATTCAAGTTTCTTATCTCTCTCTCTCTCTCTCTCTATATATATATATATATATATATAAAGAGAGAGAGAGAGAGACAGAGAGAGAGAGAGAGAGAGGGAGAGAAAGATAGATCTGCTAATCTAACATATTTAATTTATATAATATATGAGGATTTAGTTTTGTTTATTTATATACTTCTTCATTATTATTATTGTTAATAATTTATGAACAATTTATATTAAGTTATTTACCATTCCACATACTTTTCAGAATTACATCTAAAATCCTGTAATAATATTCTAAAAAAAAATAGGTAAGCTATATATTTTTACATTTTTTTTTTTTTTTTTTTTTTTTGTGTGTGTGTGTGAATTAATTATTTATAACTTAAATTACTACTTATTTATTAAAATGACGCAGCGTTTAAATATATATAAATATATATACAGAGAGAGAGAGAGAAAGATTTACTAGTCTAACATATTTATTTCGTATTTTATTCATACATTCATCATAATTACAGTTTGATTTATTTTATCAGTACTGTAAGGAAAGTTCAACTGAGTCAAGTCTACGTATATATATATATATATATACAGTTCCCACCGCTTATTAAAATCACATTCATCCTGATCCAAAGTGATTTTATTAAGTGGCTGTTTTTTATATCCGGCGAAAGTTCCTGCACTCAAAGAAAAGTTATTTCTCTCCTCAATTTGGAAAGAAATTTCAAAAGGCAACGAATACTGGAATTAGAAAACAATAATAATTAATTTTTAGTACGTAATTATTTCATTGTTTCTTCGATATAAGTAAATTAAAGGCTTGTCAAGTTCGTACGCGCTTTCCTTTGAGGAGAATGATCATTATACTTTACCAAAAGTTCACGCTTTTCTTATAAATTTAAAATCTTTCTTTTTAAACCTCTTGATTTATAGTTATTTCAAAATAAAAACTAGAAAATGTCCTTTAATAATTAATATATATATATATATATACTTATACCATTTGCAAATTAAATCAAATTTGTAACGTATTATTGCGATATGAAGAATACGTTCCTTGAAATTGTTACGAAGATATGTTATGGTTTTAAGTTGTATCTATGTTTAAGTTGTATCTATGTTTAAGTTGTATCTATAAGTATATGTAAGCTGCAAGTATAAATTTTTTGAAAATGAGCGATAATGGAGGGACTGCTGTGCTTTAATTATTTTTTTATTAAAAAAAAAATCACAATGTAAATGTAAATATATATATATATATATATATTAGTGTGTATAAATGATATTTTTGATGCTAAAAGGATTTTTTGAGTATATTAACCGGCGATGCTGATCTTATTAAGCGGCGGTTTTAAAATAGTTTGTATTGATTTTATTCCAGTCTTGGAAATTTGATCAGATTAAGCGGCTGATTTTATTAACCAGTGAATTTATTAAGCGGCGTTTACTGTATTTGCTTTAGAGCTATTTTGAATATGTGGCATACTCAAACTTGAAGCAATTTTACTCACTGTTGAGAATTTTTGCTTCTTTATATTTTTCAGTGTATTCCTGAATAAATCTATTTTGGATTCTTTGAATAAATTTGGCATTTGTTTATATGTTTCTGTTGCATTCATATAATATATTAGCTTTAGCATTTTACGCTATCACATGATTTATTTTAAAATGAGGTAAATCTTTTTAAATCTTTTCAAAATTTTAATTTACTATTATTCGTCAAAAAAAAAAAAAAAAAAAAAAACTTCCCATGTAAAATAGCAAAAACATAAAATATCAAATAAATATATTTTAAACTGTAATAAAGCTATTTAAACTATTTCAAAACTTTAATTACTATCATTCTCCTACAAATATAGCTTTCCGTGTAAAATAGTAAATGCATGAAATATCATCTATACAAATAAAGAAAAGTGTTTGTCGACTGAACACATCCAGGTGGACCACTCCTATTTTTGATTGGTCTCGATTTAACTACTTTGGCAATAAATGTCGACCATTTTTTTTTTTTTTTTTTTTTTTTTTTTTTTAAGTAAAAACTGATTTTTTTTTTTTTTTTTTAAAGAGACTGCATAGATATTATACTTTTTTAAAAGAGCTCTAAAAACTGCTCATTTTATGCGAGGACACTATGTCCATCAAGTTATTAGATTTAAAGATATTACGTTGCAAAATTTCACAACGCGATATCATTCGATTGCTTTTATCTTAAAATAAGAATCTAATATTACACAAAAAACAGTCTAATATTTAAGAATAATGAAAAACTTTTTTTTTTTAATTATCAGTTTTGAAGTTCTAAGAGCTGCAATTTTTAAATGACAGCGTATTTATTTCCCATACATAATCGATTAAATTTGTAAATAACTGTTGATTCATTCTTCAGAATCATTCATATAAGACCATAGAGCATTGTTGTGAAACGAGTGCAAAACGGTAAAAAATATTTTATTAAATTTTATTTGTAATAGATTATTTTGACCTTAAAAGGAATTTTTTTTTATGTTACAAAGCCAAAAATGTGATATAAAAAATAAATAGTGATTCAATTCTTCTGAAAATTCATTTAAATTTAGTTACCAGCGAAGGGGGCGTAGCTTGCTGGTAGAAACATATTTTAAAATGCGATAAAGCTATTCAAACTATTTCAAAACTTTAATTTACTACCATTCTCCTAAAAAATATGTCTTCCCATGTAAAATAACAAAAAATAAAAAATAAAAACGCAGTAAAACAACAAAAAAAAAAAGCATAGAATATTCCTCTTTTGACTATCTACGCGAGAGGAAATTGTGTTCTTAAATATTCTCTGAAAAGAAAGTAGAGAATTAAATTCTGAACTTTCAATAAATTCAATATAAAATTTTTTCGGAAGGTAATACATAAACGAATAAATATTTTATACTTTTAATAAAGCTAAAAAATAAGCAAAATAAAAATGCACTTTTTTTTTGTCAGTTTTTAATTTAATTTGCGACCTATTTTACTTGAACATATTGTTTGAAAAAAATATTTTTTGCTAATATGATATTTGTTAATGAATATATACAACATATTTTCATCTTAATTCTCTTTTAATTCAACGTTGAAATATTTGATTGTTGGAAAATGATAGTTCTTTTACATAATCTCATACATCACTCTCACAGAAACATCTTTTTTTTTTTTTGCTATCCTATTGCTATGATTGTTCTTTTTAAAAAACAGCAGTTTCTTTTTAAAAAATTTCAAAGTTTTTTTTTTTTTTTTTACATTCATTTACCATTACAATTTTTTTTTTTTTCTTTTTTTTTGCATCGTATAATTGACTAATTCAATTCTTCCATACTGGTGTTTGATCATTATAATGAGAAATTATTACTACATTCTCTTTTTTTTTTTTTTTTTATTCAATAGAAGAAAGAATTAGATTCGTAAAAACTTTCGATTTCTGATTTTCGATGGATTTACAGTTTTAAGATGTCCAGTAAAATTTTGTGGTAACAGTATCTCAAAAATTACTGTAGAGAATAGCATATAAATTTATATGTAGATTCATCTTCATTTAAACTAGTGCCTATCAACTTTTGGTGATAGCTTCTGAACAGGTGACGCTGCTGTGCAGTGATTTCCACAGTTTAAGGGAGGGCTATATCTCTGAAACTATTGCACATAATTGCACAGAAATTTACATGTAGATACACCCTAAAAAAAATTAGTGACATCAACATTTGGTGTCAACCGCTCAACAGATGAAGCTTCTATATAGCGTTTTCCCCAATTAACCCTCTGCGGCGCAAGACAATTCGTATCATTTAAATTATACTGCCACCGGAATTCATGAACTAAATTAAACTAAAAGAAATTTAAAATTTTAAGGTTAAAAAAACCGGCCTTTTCTGATATGTTATAAACGTAAATTTCTACTAAAAAATTTCTGGGACGAATTTTTGCAGCTGAATCCTAAATTTTGCGTCCTCGCAGCGAGGACAGCGCGCGTTAAGGGGTTAAAAGGAGGGTTATATCTCAGGAAGTATTGCTCATAATTACACATAAGTTTGTATATAGATGCACCTTGACCTAAATCAATGCTCACGAACTTTTGGTGTCCATTATTCAACAGATAGTGCTGATAGACAGCAATTTCTCCAATTTAAAGGAAGTATATACATTAATTTCTATTGTATATAATTAAACAAAACTTGATATGTGAGAAAGTCATTATGAGACATTATGCTGATTTAATTTGGATGCATATCAGTCAATAGGTGCCACTGCTGTACTGCAATTTTCCCAGAGAACTGGCAGGCTGTATATCAACACCTATGGCATGTAACTGTACGAAACTTGATATGTGAGATAACCATACGTATTTTTAAAGGTTTTACTTATAGGGAATAAAACTGTCTTTCATTGGATATTTAGTGTTAGTTTTCTCTAAAGTGAAAATCGTCTGCATTCATCATGATAGATAATTTTAATAAATAATTGTTTTAATAATTTATTTGTTCTGATGGAATTTGTATGGGAAAATATAGAAGAAAGTCTTCTGGTGGCCTCGACAAACTGGTTATTAATTTTATATAAAGTTTCAAGATTGTAGCATGGAAAAGAGAAATATTATCAAATTTCAAATTTATTCGACTTTTTTTCCTTTTATGTTTTGTACTTATATTAAAAAAATAATAATAATAAATAAATAAAAAATAAAAAATTCTAACCAGATGCCTAGAAGTTCTGCTCTGAAATTTAGTACACAGAATGCAATGGGTTCGAACCTAGGTCGTGCTTGTAAAATTAGCCATTTAGATGTTTCTTTAGTTATCTCCGAAACTTGCATAAATATTGGCTAGGACATATTACAAAGATTAATTGTAGTTGAAATTTCAAACGTGTCTTTAATAATCAAGCAGAAAATAATTTTTATAATTTTAACCCATGATTCCAATCCTTAATGCAATACTCATATATGTTTGGAACATATTTTTAAACTATAATAATATAAAACTTAGGGGGAGATTAAATGATAACATGTAGTGTTTTAAAAATTTCTCAAAAAAAAAATTAATTTTGAATTTTATTTTATTTTATTTAGTTTAAAAAGATTTAGAGAAAATTTAATATATTTATAGCCCCGATAAATTTATATGTATGAAAATTTTCATAAATCTAAAACAGTAATTTAAAAAAATCAATTATCAAAGTCCATCATCTCTTAAAGATATCAAATCAAATATATTGATAATTGATAAATATATTGACAGATTGTTTGAGAATCTTGAAAATTTGCCAACATTACATTCTTTGATAGAGTATCATTGTCAAAATTAGAAGTTTACAACTGCTATACTTCTGAAAGATTTTTATCATATACACTGCAAATAAAGGTGTCTTAATTTAAGACATAAAAACAACTGAAAAATCATTTAAGATACGTAAATGCCTTAATATACACCTAAGACATTATAGATATCTTAATTTAAGACAGAAATGTGTCTAAAATACCAATTCAGACACAAAAAATATCTAAAATGCATAACTATGAGAAATTTCAGACAGCAAATGCGTCTAAATTTTCCGCCATTTTGGAAATTCAGACACTTGCATTTCTTGGCATTTTTTTTTTTTTTTTTTTTTTTTATGAAATCTACTTTAAGCAACATACTTAGCCTATTTAAATTTCTTTCCTCATTCAATAAATATAATACATTTTACATATTAAGTTGTAAAGCGTAAGCAATTTAAACAATGTTAATTTATAAAATTAAATTTTTAATGAATATTACTCTAGATATGTGTATATTTGCAGGAAATTATGTTTATTATAACTCATAAAGCAATATATTATAACGCAAAAATTATTCGGTAAAAAAAAAAAAAAAAAAAAAAAAAAAAAACTATGTATTTAAAGCTAATATTTCATATTTAAAGAAAAAGTATTCATATGACAGCAAGTAACTTACAGCTAAGAAAGCTAATCTTGAATAATTTGTGCATCACTGTTTTTTATTTATTATTCTTAATTTCGATTTAAAATCTGTTTTCTTCCACATATTTACTTGTTCTTAAGCGTAAAACAACGAATTTTCAGGAATTCATGTTCATAATTTGTTTTCTTTTAAAAAACAGTTTAAAGGAGGATATCGTTATCCAAAAATATCAAGGGCGAAATAAGGATAGTTTTTCACATATTTTATATGCATTTTTTTTTTTTTTTATTCTAAAGATCTAGATACAAAATTTAATATAATAATGCATATTAACTGTTAGATAGGATATTATTAATAGTTTTATAATAATAAATACGAATTATAACGTATAATTACCTGCGTTTTGCTAATACTGACTTACATATCATTATAAAAAGGACCTCTCGTGTGTGAAATGGTGGCTTGATTGGCAAGGTAATGGCATTAACTGCGACTTCCAATGCTTGGTTTCGTATTCCGCGACTGATGTGAGTTCGATTCCAGTGCTGGGTTAAAAGCATTTTTAAAAAAATGTTTTTCTTTTCCTTTTTTTTTTTTTTTTTTTTTTTAATGCTCTAGAGAATTCTAAAATCTATTTTTAACAGAAAAAAAGAATCGCAGGCCACCTTTATTTATTTATTTATTTATTAAAAAGCCTTATAAATAGCGGTGTTTTTAAGCCTAACATGGCGGTATTTCTAAGCCTAAAAAACATGGCGGTGTTTTAAGACATTTTAATGTCTTAATTTCAGTTGCAAAAAAGTGTCTTAAAAAGTAAGACACTTTTTTTTCGCTTAAAAAATGACCATACGTTTAAGACGCTTTTTTAACTGAATTTAAGACGTTTACGTTTACAGTGTAACTTCATATTTGTTTTATTTCTGAAGCTTTTTTGTCTACCACTTTTAGTTACATTTACTCATAGTAATTTTATAAACAAATATACTGATAATTTTATAATCAAATATACTGATAATGGATAAATAATCAAATATATTGAAAATTGATAAATATATAGATAAATAGTTTGAAAAGATTGAAACCTTGCCTACATTACTTTCTTTGACGAAGTACCATCGTCAAAATTGGAGGTTTACAATTGCTGTAGTTTGAAGGTACATTTTACAGTTGAGGAAGAAAGCTAAATTTGTATGTAGATTTTAAACATAATTTCAGATTCGTTTTTTTTTTTTTTTTCCGTCAGCCTATTTGGTTTGCACCTCCGGATTACACCTATCCCTATAGGGATTCTATACGTAGGGCAAATGTAACTAGGGTAGTCATACTTATAGTACCTATCTTAACTGTATCACTTGTATTTTTTTACTTTGCTTTTACAATTCTGTCATTTAATTTTCTAGATTATATACTGGGTGTAGTCCCATAAATCTGTAGACATATTAAAAATTCATAAAAAATGAAGGAATTGGTATAATTGAACCCAGATTGCAGAAAAGTTATTCTCGTGAAGGGGATTTTTTTTTTTTTTTTTTTTTTTAATAGGAAAATGTAGTTCAAACTTTCGTCGATAGAGGGCGCTGCCCTCAAATCGCACATTTCCATGAAAAACTACATTTATTTGCATGCAAATGTTTACAGATATACGGATACTGTTCTATGTGTCCGCCATCACCCCAAATAACAGTTTGCAAACAAGTTATAACGCCGTTAACGGCAGCTTCAATCGGAGGTTTTTACCTGAGAAGAAACAAATAACGCTTTATCCACCAAGTCAGCATCGCAATTAAAATAACATGTTTCCGCAAGTGAGAGTAAAAATAGCAGGGATGGAACACGGGCGCAGTATTCATACCACTATCAATGTAAGAAAATTTTCTACTTCTTAAATCAACGATATTATAAGTAGTAAAATTTCTTAAACGGATTCCGGTATGAATTCTGCGCCCGTGTTCCATCCCTGAAATAGGAAATAAGCTGTGTCCATCGCAAAACCGTGCAAATTATAGGAGTATGATTTGCATATTTTTCGCTACTCATCCGTGCAGTGCCCTCTATTGACCAAAAATTTAACATTTTTTTTTTTTTTTTTACAATAAAAAAAAAAAAAAAAAAAAAAATCCTTTGCGAGAATAATTTTTCGAAAACCGAATTCAATTCTACCAATTCCCTCAATTTTCATGATTTTTAAAATGTCTATATACTTTTGGAACATCCTGTGTATAGATAGATAGATAGATAAAGGATTTTCCATTAGAAGTTATACAATTAAAAAAAAAATTATTCAGTGAGACACATTTTTTTTTAAAGCTTATATTATGCCATTAAGTATGAAAATAACATCGTTCATGTGAGCACCACGACTTCTCTGTACATACCGCATTCTGTCAACCCAATTTTCCATCACTCTTTCACATAAATTCGGTGTTATTTCACGAATAACACGTTCAATGTTGGTTTTTAATTGCTCAGTTGTTATTGGATTATCAGCATAAACTTGTGACTTAACATATCCCCCAAAGAAAAAAAAACACAATCGATCGAGTCGATTAACTGAATAATGTCGTCCATGAATTCTTCTCAAATTTCTCTCAGTATTCACATTTGAACACTGATTTTGATAAGTCAATTTAACAATTTCGAAACGTTGTTCAAGCTTGTACTATTGCATGATTAAATGGCATAGCATACTAAACACAAATTACACAAGAAATGTCAAAATTAATACGCAGTGTTGCCATTCTAACCATTTAAAATTGTATCATCCCTATTGAAAAACACTTTAGATAGATAGATTTTGTTGTATTGTTGAAAGATTTAGGGTTCACCGAATAGTTAGGAACCCTGTAACGAGTTGAGCATTCTAAAATTTCAAAAAATCTGAGACTCGGGAACATGTTCACTATCAAGATATTTACTTTCCTTATTTCTTAATGTACTGCATATATGTACAGTTGGCTGGAGTTACATTTTCTCTCAAATCATGCGAGCAACTTTAACCATGAAACACATGATTTTCATTATTTTTTTGTAAGTAGCATATTGTTGAATCATAAAAATTTAATACTTCTTAAAGGTCTAAAATTTTTCAGATACCTGAAAAATTTCAAAAGTGTAACAACAGTGGAAAAAATTAAGTCAAGGGAGAACTATTCGAAAACGCAGTTATACTCACCTCACTTCACTCTAAAAAATTCTTACGCTTAAAAAGGTTAATAAAAAGTTTTCACTAATATTTCACATTTATAATAAATAAACTGATTCTTTCCCTTATTGCTATCCTCTCCTTGGGAGGTAAAAATTGTGATGGCATACTGAGGCATGTCTCCATACTGAGCTTTATTTCACAGAAGATTGATCGATTTCATCCAACCCACACCTTCCAACACCATAGTAAATGCTGAGGTGTAATAGACTGATCTTTGGTGACGTAAAGCTCAATACTGAAACATTATTATAGGAGATGTTGTTCCGAACCACTCTTATGGGTGAGTCCTAGACTGTCGCCAGTTGCTAATAGCGAGTATCACTAGTGCAACATAAAACCCACTCACACTCAACCCTTTCTTAAGGAATTCTTTAATTTTTATAGTCTAAATTACAAAAAATGAAATACAGTAAAGCACCGTTTATATGTCTCTCGTTTATACGTCTTTTACATTTATACGTCCTTTTAGTGAAGTCCGGATTCATTCCTATTCATTTTAATGCAAAAATTCTTTGTTTATACGCCGCTAATATCAGTTATACGTCTTTTCTACTTTACGAAAACATGCAAAATGTCTCGACCTGTCATTATTTTCCATTTTAAATAAGACAGGTTTTTCGTAGAAAGCATCTTAAATGGAGGAACGCAGGAAAGACTGAAGAATACTGATCAAAGAAGTATATAAATATATATTAACAATTTATGCTCTCCGAAGTATTAAAACAAGAATATCACAGTCACTGCTAAAATGGGTTTTCCTAAAAACTTTGTATTTTCTATTTTATATCCATAACCATGTCTCTGTCAGTACATAAAAAAAGAAAGAAAAAATGTGTACACTTTAGTGAGTCTTAACAATGTATATATATATAAAATAATAAAAGACAATAAAAATGGTGGCGTTTGGATGGGTAGATGTTTGATTACGGAGGATGAGTGATGTTGTTTGGCTGGATGGTTGGGCGGGATTGTGAAATTAAATTTAAAAAATCAGAAGGCTTGTTGGATTTACTTTGTATTAATACGCAATCTTTCCTTTTCCATTAAATTTCCAGTTTCTTCATTGTTGAGTTGTCAATTATTCTTAAAATTCTAATCATATTATTAAACACATAGTAACCAATAATTTTCATTGTTGCTTTATAGTTTCATTATTCTTTATCTTCTATGAAATTTTGCTTTTTAAAATCCATATGACTCCTATTCTGGTCTTGGCAGGCTGGGGGACTGTTGCTGGCGTGAAACTAGTTTAACCCCACAGGAAAGACACAAGTCTTGCCGCCTGCCTCCTTCCTTCCTTTCTCAAGTTTTTTAAATTATTTTTTCATAAATTTCGTTTCAGTTTAAGTTTTTCTGTTAAGATTTTGTTGAGTTAGTTTATTGTTTCGTTTGTTTTGCAGACTGTTAATTAATAAATTTGGTTTCTTTAAATATGTGTATTTCATACCCTGATGAATATTTTTCACCTTTCTAAGCTTCTCCTACATAATTTTTTTTTCCATTCTTATTGGTCTTTGTGGTTTCAGTGATCTTGTATCTGTTGCTTGGCTTTTACTACGCTTAATAAATCATTATTATATATATATATATATTGATAAACAGAGCTTGCAGTAATAATATAATGGTTCATAAATATTACCAGCAATTCCAACAATCAAAGACTATCCAAATCAAACCTATATATATAACAAATAACCAAAAAATAACAAATTTTTTCATGCAGTTTTTTTTTTTTTTTTTTTTTTTTTTTTTTTAAATATTTTAAAACATTTGTAAACAAATTAATTTTCTAAGAACAAACATTAAAATAATTGTAGAGTTTCTTCCAAAACAGATAATTTTTATTATATTTCAAAAACATTTCACATCAAATTACCTATGCTTAAAAATAAACCACAATACAATATTTAATGTCACTAAAAAGCTTTCTTGGCGAAAAAAAAAAAAAAAATATATCCATCGAGCTACTTATTTTATATACATATTCCCTTTACAAACACCGATTTATTTACCATTAAAATTATTTTTTTTTAACCATATTCAAACATATAAATCTGTTTATGAACGATTTTAGAATATATCAATTTACCATTAATTTAATTCACCTAAAGGAATATGACGTCTGAATATATTAAATAGAAAAAAGATAAAATATCCAGAAAAGAAATTGAAAAGAAAAAAAAAAAAGATTTTAAAAGAACTTCTACAACAAAAAAGTGCTCCGTGAACATTTTATTTCTTGTCAAAGAAGAAGTAAATTAAATTTCGAATCTTTAAGGAAAGCTGTACAAACTTCTTTACAAAAATAAGTATTGTCATAAAATGCATAAATAACTTAAAATTCGAAAATTGATATATAAAAGAGGATATGGCGAGCTATATAAATTTCCTTGAGCTAATTTCCAAAAGTTGGAAAAATAAAATAAAATTGAATACGACGATTGCACAATATAAGTTCTATAATAATAATAACAATAGTTATTATAATTAATTGTTGTTGTTTTTAATTGTAATAGTAAACACATTCGTGTATTATTTTGTAGATTAATGAATAACTGTATGAATCAATGCGTGCAAAAAGGGATTCAGCTCTTTTTTTTTTTTTAAGTGAGATAGCGGAGGTTTCAATTTTTGCTTTCTCTTACCCATAGGGTCGAGAAAGTATTGTTTTGGGGCCAAATTTTCAAACGTGAGTTTTTGTTATATTTACATGCTCTGAGGTCCCCTGAATACGAAAATCATGTTTTTAGCGAATGGTCTGTGTCTGTCTGTGTGTCTGTTATCAGCATATCTCAAGAACAAATAGTAGCAGCAATTCCAAACTCGGTATTCTAAATGTGTATCATATAGGGATGCTACAGTAAGCTTTCCGTTGAGATGAAGCAAATGATTCGTGTACAGGAACATTCAAAAGTATTCAAATACATTACGTCTATGGGGGAAATTGCAGGTAAGTAGAGTTTAGCATCTATAGACTGCACTAAACCAAATGAAACGAATACATATTTTTTTGTAATAGAGATAGTCAACTGAGAAAAAAAAATTTGTGTATGTAGGAGCCTCGCCGCCCCCTCGAGGAGTGTAACTTTTCATGATGGGTATCTTTGAAAAGAGCTCGCCAATACCTTTAAAAGGAATGGTTGAACCATCGATCTGCGATAATTTAAAATAAAGTTATCGATTTTTTTCATTTTTAACAATATATACATATATATATATATATATATATATATATATATATAATTTTTTTTTCTGTAATATTGAGAATAAATTCAACTTTTTTTTGGATATTTAGTGTTACACTACTTCTCTATTATGGAAATCGTCTGTATTATCATAAAAAATATATTTTTTTTTTAAATAATAATTTTAATAAATTATTTTTAAGAACAGAAGTATTTTTTAATAACCGAATTAAATTCTATATAAATGTAGGTGCATTAATGAAACGGGGGGTTGAGGGGGGCGGTAGCCCTCCTCACACAGAACTAATTATCATAAAAACTCTTCCAAAGCCTAATTTGAATTGTTTAACATAGGTTTACATAACAGTACTCGTTATCTTACCTCGTAATCTCCAACCTGTATTTATAGTATTAAATTTCAGGGTAAAAGAAAGTCGTATGAGTGACACACCAGATTATTTTTATGATATACCCATCAATGTATATAAGACAGATGTCAGTCTAGAAATTATTTAGTGTTGGAGCAGAGGGAATAACTTTTCTTGCTGCAAGCAAAAAGGGCTTCACTGTTGGACTGAAGCCCTTTTTTCCTTACAATAGACTCTAACGTCTACTAGATGGCAGTACAGCAGAACAGTTTTCATATCATAAATCATGATATATTTAATAATAATAATAATATTATGGTAAAACACTCACACGACTTTCTCTTACCCTGTATTTCATTAATACAAAGACAGATTGAAGACTCACAATATCAAATACTGTGTATAAATCTACGATAAAAATTATTCAAACCAGGTGTAGGAACAATCTTCTTTTACACATAAGTATGTGTGGTGGTGGGGAGAGGGAAAATACCGCCCCAGTTAAACCCCCGTTTAAATGTAGTATATATTCCCCCTCCCTTTTTTAACATTCTAGCATAGCCTCCTAAACTAGATGCCTTCCACGTGGCTGGGAAACTTGGCGGTAGACAGCGCCACCTGGTACAGATTGTGCAACATTTTTATTCAACAGCCACCAAAAATTTTTTAAATTGGTGTTTGATACACATAAAAGGCGAAAAGAATCGAAGAAACGTCGATTATATATATCATATATTACTTCGTAAAATTATTGGGTACAGTTCAATAAAAAAGTGTGCAATCTGTACCAGATGGCGCTGTCTACCGCTTGAACTGTTGCCAAGTTTTCAAGCCACGCGGAAGGCATGTAGTTTAGGATGCTATGATTCTAGAGTGCTGTGGTTTCCGCCAACCCACACTAAGAATAGACAAAATATGCATTGGAAATTTATATCTTTGTTAATTATGTATAAAGCATAATTTAAAAAGTTCCAATTATGTATTATTTTTATTTTTATTTTTATTTATTTATTTATTTATTTATTTTATTTGAAAAATGAGTCCTTTATGTATAGAATCGTTACCACACATAACACAAAATAAAGTACAAAATACACTTAAAGAAAATATATTTAATTTCATCATTAATGTAATGCAATGATTCTAAACTGGCCATTTTTATTTAAAACATTTGATAACGAAGAAAATGTATTTAATTATATAAAATGCGAATAAAGCAGAATTTTTTTCCTTGAATTACATTTTAAATGATTCGCGTCTACAACAATTTGATAATTTTTTAATGCTAGAAACTTTATTTTATTTATTTATTTATTTAATGCACAGTTGAATTTAAACTTCTAATATTCATTTATGCTTAAATTTTCTCTTTTTCTCTTTTGGGACAATATGTTAATAAAATTAGATAATGACCTACATAGATATTTAAAATTGAGTCAGTATTAGAGTGACAAAATTTTAAAATACAGAAATGAGGAGAAATGTCGAAATGTCCGCACATTTTACTTCAAAAGTGGGGACATCATGCATTTAATAGTGAAATTCAAATTCTAGATTAAAATACAATAATGTATATTTAAAACAGATATACAATATACAAGAATATATTTAATACTTAATAAAATACTCATACTTGTATTTATGTATCTATTTATTTTATTTTATTTTATTTATTTATTTATTTATTTATTTAGTAAAAATCATACTTTATCAAATATGCTTGCCAAATAAGTAATTTTATAATGGTATTTTGTAATTGAAGTTCATTTTTTTAAATAATGATCAACACAGTGGTGAGATATAGATTATAATGAAAATATCCTTTAAAAAATACAGTCCCATTTGGTTCCTGAAAGGTGCGTTTTTTAATCAAATGCAATGGAAGTCTCAGTTTGCAGCATAAAATAAAAGAGATTTTAGAAGTGAAAAGTAGTGATGATAAAATTTAGTATTCTACGTATGAAAAACATTTTTAAATGTAAAAAATAATGCATGATTAGACAAAAATATATAAATAAAATGAAGATGCCTTCTCTAAGTCATATTTCAGATCTATCAATATTCAAACCTGTAACAGTCTCAACAATAGATCAACAGAAAACCAGATCTAGATATAAGGAACACACACATGACGTTCTCGTATAGTAAATATTAAAAATCAGGAGTGACTCCACTCGACTTTCCGAACATTGAGTAATTAAAAGTTTTGTAGGTAAAATAAAGAAAGAGGAGTTGTTAAACAAACAAAAGAGAGAAAACCATAATAGCGTGTTTGAGTATTTTTTTCCATATATTACACGCTACTGAACTTTGAGCCCATAGATCATAATGATAAAAAAATTTTCGTTGTGTCCCTGTAAAAACCTATAAATGCTAGATTCACCAAAATGCTTATAGTTAGTGCAACAGTGGTTTATAATATTCATATAAATTTTCAGCTCAATTGAATAAGGCGTTTAGATGATATAGCACTTTTAAAAATTTGGTCCCATAGGCCATAATGATAAAGAATTATTATTTTTGTCCCTGTAAAAAAACTGTAAGCGCTAGATTTACCAAAATCTATACAGTTGGTGCAACTGTGACCTATAACATGTGTAAAAATTTTTTGCCCAGATTAATAAAGCGTTTAGACGCTATCGCACTTTTAAAAATTTGGCCCCATAGGCCATAATGATAAAGAATATTTCTTTGTGTCCCTGTAAAACATCTATAAGTGCTAGTTTCATCAAAATCAATAGAGTTCGTGCTGCGATGACTTGCAACCTGCGTACCAACTTACAGCTCTCTCAAGCGAAGCGTTTAGACGCTAGCGTGTTCACTCACACGCATACACACACACATACATACACACATACATACATACATCATCATAAAAATAGTGAAAACGGACTCAAGAGACCTCGAAACGTATAGAAACATCAAAATTTCAAATTCGGATTTTTGACATGATTACAATAGTTTCCTCACTATAGTGTTCGGAAAGTAAAAATGGGTAAAATTCGGACAAATTAGGGAAAATAAGGTCCCATTGCGACACGTTCCTTTTGGATGCGTCTAAAAATCGGGTCTGAAGATCTAAAAATGCGTCTAAAAATCGGGCCCAGAAATCTGCGTCGTTTGGTTACCGTAGTCACTATGAACTTAAAATGTTTGCCTGTCAAAATATTTTAGAATAACGCAGAAAAGAAAAAAAATCTAAACAATTTTAAATTGTATACCACTCTTTAGATATTCTCTGGAAAATATTTTATTATACTTAAATGGGAACAAAAAAAAAACAAACATTCGGACAAGAATGTTTAAAATTGAGTCATTATACTCGTAGAATGCTTAACTGACAAAACATTTCGTTATAAGTTAATATATATATATATATATATATATATATATATATATATTAATAAAAATAGTTTTAAGTTATATTCTACTCGTTAAATATATTCTAGAAAACACTCTAATATATTAATATTTAAATGGGAACAAGAAGTAAAAACTTCCAAAAAAGAAGAAAAATAAAAATAGAAATATTTCAAGAAAATTAAAGTCAAGAAATATTACTTTTGGACGACTTTTATATAAAAGATTTCGAGAAAATTAAATTCAGTGTTTCCTGTAAAAATGTAGTAAATGGAACAAAAAGAATAACATGTATATTAGAAGATAAACAGAGCTAGAAAAAATTTATATAGAAAATATTGCCATCAATTGTTTGTGTAAATTAAAAAATAAATAAATAAACAATCTGAAAAAAATGGAGTAAGAATAAATAAAATATAAAAGGTGGTCATAATTAAACTGACAGTATTTAAGCTTAAAAATTTCTTCACAGGCAATAAATTAATGAAAGCACAACCGGTTTTGAAGGGATGGGGTCTTTCTTCTTCAGATGCAAAACATGTGCAAGATTGTCTTGTCCAGTCTTGCTTTTGCCTCCAAATCACGTATTTTGCACCTAAAGAAGAAAGACCAAATCCTTTCGAAACCGGTAGTATTTTCCTTAATTTTTTGGTGTGTGAAGAAGCTTTTAAGTTAAAATATCGATTGTACACCAGTTCTTTATTTTAATATGGTAGACTGACAGTGTTCGCATTTTTTTTAGAGTGATCTAATTGCGAGAATGCCGCTAAATTTTGTATGAACGTTAAATAAGACGAAGGACAAAGGATTTTCTCGGTAAAAATTAAATAAATAGTTCCAAAAGATATTACTAGGGGAATATGTGGCGCTGTGTAATATAAAACAGAGTTTTAAAATTGGAAAAGTGGAAACAAATTAGCGCAGTATCTTTAATTTCAAAATATGAAATGGGGACAAAAGCAATACTTAGAAAAGGCACATTATCATAAATTTTAAAGTATAAATAGCGACAGAAGATTTACTTAGAAAATCAGTAAACTTGCACCCCTAGCGGTAACATTTGGAACTTTTTTTCTGTGCAGTTTTTTGACCTCTGTCTTCTTTAATCTTCCTATAAAATATGCTGCCATTCTTGAAATTAGATCACGTTACAGTACACTGTGTACACTGACAGTTTAATTACGCCAGCTTGTACAGTCGGTAACAAGAGTGTCCGAACACTAGCAAAAATTCCTATATAAAAAAAGTACACTTAATCCTGTTCTTAATCAGTCTAAGGACAGGATTCGACAAGGATTTATTTAGCAAAACTGTATTAAGCGCACTTTTTTGTATAGGAATTTTTGCTAGTGTTCGGACATTTTTGTTACCGACTGTACTTTATGTTTGTTTTTCAGTACTCTTAAAATATTCTAATAAATACTTAATAAACGCATGTTTTTCATGATGTAAATGAATAATTTCCTGTTACGAAACACTACATGTTTAAAAAAGAGCCTACAATGGCTTTTGGCCAAAATAATCAAGCACGACACTTCATCAGACGAAATAAAAAATAAGCACTATTGCAGCATAGAAGTAGTATGGCACTCTGATTAAAAACTTTATGATCAAACAGCATTATGTGTGAAAGCCTTCAATGTTTGTTTCAGATTGAAATAATTAAGCTCAATCTTATCAAATATTGCATTTTTTTTTTTTTTTTTTTTTTTTTAAGGACCGAGGACTATTAGTCTCAATCTGGGATTTTTGCGGTGTCATTTTTCGATAGTTGGGCATTTATCGAAATCTAAAATTTATCGGAAATATAACTAAATAATTTGAAAGCGATGTTACAATTAAAAAAAAAAAAAAAAAAAAAAAAAAAAACGAATAGTTCTCCGTCCTAAACTAAATTCTGCTTTTTGACAGAATTTCATCAAAACCTTTTTTTTTTTTTTCTTTGGAAAGAAAAAGAAAGGAAAAGAAAATTAATAATAATCAGTATCGAAACAAACACTATCGAAAAAGTTTTATCATTATTATTTATTTATTTAAAAAAAAAAAAAAAAAAAAAAAAAAAAAAAAATCCGAGATCTAAAAACTGATCTATCCGATCAGGATGACTATTAATTTTCCTGTGATAACCAAGTAAAGCATGAGAAAGAATATCTAAAATGGGTTTATGTAACAATTTTCAAGAAAATCATTAGAGCTGTTTTTGAGATACCGACTTTTCCCAAATCTTGGCTTAATTAATTGTTAAACAGAAAACAACAATTACATGCAAAAGGATATTTAAAAGAGGGTTAATATGGCAAGTTTGAAAAAAATTCATACAGTCGTTTTGAAAAGAACGCACTTGCAGGACCTGAAATTCAGCTATTTATACAGGACGCCAATCACATTTCTGCACTGATGACGGTATGCTTATTGCTACCTAAATTGTATTTTATGTGTTTTATTTATTTTTTTTTTACGTGTATTCAATTTAAATTCTTTTACGGCGGATTTACATATTATATTTACCTGCATATTGCTTATATCAGATTTTGAAATCGGAGCATCATGTTATTAAAATGTTAATTTTGCCATTACTAACAAAAAAATCAAATTAAATGAGTTTTATAATCCACAGTTCTTAGTTTTCTAAACATATTTATTAAGTAACATAAAGAGAAAGAATTATTTATGTTAACTTTATTAAGAAAATTATTTATGTACTCTTCTTTTTAAAGATTTATCACTACCGCATTATAAAATAGAAAAAAATGTACTTGAAACACATTTTTTTAGTTGGTTAAGAATATTTTTTAAAGATGTATACAATAAGAATCATGTATATCACCTCCCCATAATAATTAATGAAGGTTTTATGATGTAGTTATTTGGTGTACCACTAGTACATACCCTAACAACACACTTGTCCATAATACATGCTGAAGATGTAGATAGGATGTTCGTAGCTAACATTTTTATCCTTGGACATCCTGAGGATGTCATTTGGAGAAGATGTGCTGTTAGGGCAGTGATCGAAAAAGATATTTGAACCTTAAAAGAGTATATACATAGAGTATATATATATATATATATTTATGTCAATAATTTTTCGCCTAATTTATTTAAATTTGAATATCCTTCTCACCTTACCTTAACTTATAATCATCTCAACAATAACTGTATTAGTTTCTTAGATTTAAAACTTAAACTTGATGGTAGTAAAATTTATACTGATATGTATGACAAAAGACAAGATTTTAGTTTCAAAGTAAATTTATTTACACAATTTACCTCTTGTCTTCATATCTCTGTCTACAGAAATATTATTCTCAATCACCTCTTTCGTATACATAATCTTTGTTCAGATAGGTTTAAAAACAAAAATATCTCTCACATAATTAATGTTGCTACAAAAATGGGGTATCCTAAAAAAATTATTTATTCACTTGTTTATCAAAAAGGGTCTCTGTCTAACACACAAAAAAAAAAAAACTAAGGTTTAATTAAAAAAAAAAAAAAAAAAAAAAAAAAAAATCAGGTGGATGGGTGGGCAGAAGTTTGATTAAGGAGGAAGGGTGGTGTTGTTTGGCTAGTTGGCTGGGAGGGTTTGATGCTGAATAAAATTTATTTAAAAAAAAAAAAAAAAAAAAAAAAACGTGGGGGGATTGCTGTAAGTTACATTCTTATTTTTTCTGGTTGATTCTATGTATTTTGAACTCTTTTATCATTAAATTTTACAATGTGCTTCTGGCTACTTGAGGCTTCCCTTGTTAAGTTTGATTAATCCATCTATTTGCATAACAAAAATAAAATCTTATAAATATTAATAAAAAAAAAAAAATCTTTTAAATTTTAATTTTTAATTTTAATTTATGATGACCGCATTATAATGCTTATCCTTATAGTTGTGCTCTTTGGCATTATTGCTTGTAATTATGTCTTCTTAAAACTTAACACTTAATAATTTGACTATAAACATCTTAAAAATTATCTTAATCTTTCAGTCAATACATCTTAAATAAAAATCTTAAAAATTATCTTAATCTTGCTGTTAATACTTCTAAATTACCTTAATCTTTCAGTCAATACATCTTATATAACTGACTTAATGTTATTATCGCTAACCGAAAGATGGCGCTTGTACTTAGTAGTCTTTAACCTTCATTCTTCAGTCCTTATCTTAAACGATTTAATTATTAATATTTTTGGTACGATTTAATTTAACTCTACTAGTATTAATTTTAACATTATCATTTAATATTTACTCTGTGTATTTTATCTTTAATGTAATTGTTCTGAAGTATTTTCGATTAATCGATATCGGTCGAGCTATTATTTTAACTTCAATTTATGTTTTGGCATCAACCATTTTTCCAGTTTGTGTTAACTGTTTTCCATGTGGTTACTCTGCTTATTTCATGTTATTAATTTGGTTTCCTTTAAGATTTTAATCAATATTTATTTATCCTTTGTTTTAATTTAATTTTTCACTTTTTTCTCATTCTTTATGGTCTTTTTGCTGCATTGATCGGGGCGTGAGATGATATAAATTGCTATGATTAGCAATATCGTTTTACGAAATCATTGCAGCTTTCTCTAATTTATGAAGTATGCGCCCCTTGATAAGTATATTTCTAATTTTAAGCATTTATATCCAATTGATTATGTGGTTTATTATCTTTTTTCTCTTTCACAAGTTTAATGGTCCTTTTTTATTATCCTTCAGGTCGGCGTAAGTATTTTAAGTTAATATGGTAACTCATTGGTTCCTCATCTATATCGCAACTTTTTGTGTCATTCTTTCCTCTATGTTAAATTCAGTTCTATATTTTAGTGTGCTGTTATTTTTTTAGTTCTATTAATTGCTAAATTTTAAGATTAAATTTTATTACGTTATCTATTATTTATTTATATATATATATATATATATTGTAGTATCTTGGCGAGTGGCAGAGAATTATTGACTTGACTAATCAGAACAAGAAATTAATATTTTTTCCAAATTTTAATTTAACTAGATTAATTTTTAGTAATTTACAATATAAACATATTTTGCTGTATTTCCTCGATATGAAATGGTTTTCAATAAGATAGTGGGTTGTACAGTATAAGACTGGAAGGAATTTCAGATAGAGTCCACAGTGATTTCATCAGTCAGTGACCGCTTCTGCAGTCTTCTCCAGAAAATAACAGTTCCTTTCCCGAGGTCTAGCCCGACCTGCTCTGGGATTCCTGCCTTTCCAAAAACTCCGACGTGAACTGTCGTTTTTAGTCTCTCATCGTCAAAATTACAGTTCGTATTGGGCGTGTTTTTCTGAAAACAAAATCTCAGATGCAAGTCCTGATTCGCTCGAAATTCCATCATCGGCTCTGACGCGTTGAATTCCTCTCGAAGGGAAAGTTCTCACGGCACGCGGCTTCCCACGTTCATCAAAGGGAAACGGACATACCTTTCTACAAAGGAGAGATGTTCCGCTGCGAGCCGTTAGGCTCCAGACTGTCTGCTTCTTTGTACTGAAATGTCTCTTTCAATGATATATTGGAGTCGGAGTCTCAGCCTTTACAGCTCCCCTCCCCTTAAAGAAAAATTCGGGGCCATTTTGGGGCCGAATTTTCATCAGAAGAAGCTGAAATTAGGATATTCAAATTCACTTCTAAAAGAGGCAATAGTCCCTACAAATTGGAATATCTACCAGAAAAATATAATGTTGATTTTTCAACAAAACCAAAATAATTAAACACTACCTTATTAATTTTTACACTTAAAATATATACTTCCCTGATTATACTGATTAATTTAAAAACACCAAAAAGAAAAAATTTTAATTTTGAAAATTTAACTTGCTTATTTACAATACAAAAAATTTCTTTTGCTTTTAAAGTTACATTCGACTTAAACAGTCTACGTGAGCTATCTCACGCCCTGGCCGGTGTATTACAGTGTAATCATATGGCTGCAGAGTTAATGCCCATCTCATTAATCGAGGGTTTTTCCCAGCATTTCTCTTCAACCTGACTAATGGATCGTGATCTGTTTCAATAGTGAATTTTTGTCCATCTAAGTAGTGCTTTAACTTTTTTATAGCGAATATTATCGCAGCACACTCTTTTTCTGTCGTAGTGTAATTTCTTTCGGGAGCAGTAAATTTCCTGCTCAAGTATAAGATAGGGTGCTCTTCCTTTTCTATTCTCTGAGCGAGGATTACCCCAACCCCTAAGTCTGATGCATCGGTCTGTACGATAAAGGGGTGCTCGTAGTTCGGAGCATAAAGAATAGGTTGGTCTGTTAATTTCCGTTTTACTTCCTCGAATGCTTTTTGCATTTCAGCGGACTATTCTATGCTTTCTTTGCGATTTTTCCCTTTTAGCGCTCTAGTTAGAGGCTCAACAATAGTGGCATAATTTTCGATATAGCGGGCGTAGTATCCTACCATTCCGAGAATTTGTCTAATTTCTGTTTTAGATTTCGGGGTCGGAAAATCCAAGACTGCCTGGATTTTAGCTTCTGCGGGCGACCTACGTCCGTTCCCTACAACGTGCCCCAAGTACGTTACGCTGTCTTGCGCAAATTGACATTTAGAAGGTTTTATTTTCAACTTTGCATCCTCTAGTTTTTTTTTAAATTATGTCTAAATGTTCCATATGCGCTTCCCAAGTCTTTGAAAATATGGCGATATCGTCTAAGTACGGTACGCAAAAGTTTTTACAGCCCTGTAATAATAGTGACATAAATTTACTGAACCTATATGGGGCATTCACTAATCCGAACGGCATTACTAAGGGTCTAAAATTTCCCCAAGGAGTGGAAAATGCCGCATATCTTTGCGCCCTAGGTGTCAGTGGAATTTGCCAATATCCTTTCGTTAGATCTACAAGCGTGATAAATTTAGCACTTGAAACTAAGTCCAAACGATCTTCGATGTTCGGTATTGGAAAATATTCGGTTCTGGTTATGGAATTCAAAACGCGATAGTCCAAACATGGGCGTGGCTGTTTGTGGGGGGCTTCTACTAAAATTAAAGGACTACTATAGTCCGACTCCCCTATTTCGATTATGTTCAATTCAAGCATTCTTTTGATCTCTCTTTTGAGAATTTCTGTCTGTCTTTGAGACATTCTGTACGGTTTAATTCTAACCGGTTTGTCGGAAATTAATTCGATGTCGTGCTCAATTAGATCGGTGCGCCCTGGATCATTTGAAAACAGGTCCCTGTGGCGATCCAAAACCCCTTTTAATTTCTCTATCTGATCAGTAGTATGTTTCATTTCTAAATTTCCATTTCTTACGATTTCGTTGAAGTCATAAACATTTGGGTCAGAGTGTGGATATACTATTTCTAAATCTGTTTCTTTATTATCCACGCTAGTGATTTCACTAAACAAAACATTTATCATCTCTGCCCTTTGTCTATAAGGTTTCAGCATATTAACGTGGAATACTTGAGAGGGCTCCCTCCTACCTGGAATATTCACAACATAGTTAGTATCCGAGATTTTTTTCTCCACTGTACCCGGTCCGATCCAACTTACGGCGAATTTATTCGGCTTGTACGTCGCAACCACTAGAACTTGGTCTCCCGGTTTAAATTTCCGGTCAACTGCGTCCCGATCGTACCAAAGCTTCCTTTTCTCTCTCGCATCTTCCATCGATTCAATAGCTAATTCTTGGCATTTTTTTAGCCGATTTATAAGATCAAAGATGTATTCAGTAACGGGCGTTTGTTCCTCGTTTTCGATTCCGCATAATTTTTCAAAAATTATTGTCTCGGGAGTTCTTAGATTTTTGCCGTGAACGAGTTCGGCAGGGCTATATCCGGTAGATTGATGCACGGTAGTACGCAACACCAATAATGCAAATGGAAGATTTTTCTCCCAATCTGCTCCGTTTTCTAAGCATAACACTTAATAATCGCTTTACGGTGCGGTGAAATCTCTCAATCGCTTGGGATTGGGGATGATGTATGGAGCTATGAATCACTTTTATTCCAAACTTTTCGAAAAAGGTCTCGGTCAATTCACTCGTAAAACTTCTTCCTAAATCTAATTGAATCTCTCGCGGGAACCCGAATCTGCTAGACATTCGTAAGAACCCGTTTATCACTGCTGGAGAAGTGATTTCTTTAAGCGGTATGGCCTCCGGATATTTCGAAGACAAACACATAGCTGTCAAAAGGTACCTATTTTCGTTTTCACTTAGAGGGAGTGGTCCCGTTAGATCAGCGGAAAACCGAGTGAACACTTCGGTTACTATGGGAACCCTTTTCATAGGCGCTTTCTTCACCTCTCTAGGTTTCCCTATCACCTGACAATGGTGACACGATAATACAAATTCCTCTATTTCTTTGACCGAATTTGGCCACGCGAAATACCTGAAGATTTTATCTTTCGTCTTTGTGACTCCGAGATGTCCGCCAACATTCGAATGACATAATTCCATTACGTCTTTTCTAAGTGTTACAGGAATAATCACTTGTTTTCTAACCTCCCCGCGATTTGTTTTAGATTGTCTAAAAAGGATTTCATTTTCTAAAATGAACTCGGAATTACCTTTGTTCGCTTTTTCAAAACACGGATTTAAAGTCGCGTCTTCACGCTGTAATCCTTTCAGCCTTTCTCTATTTACCCCTAGAAGGCTTAGAGACTTCTCTTTCTCAGAGGGGGGAATGACAATAGGGGTTTCTTCCCGTATCTCGGCTACTGCGTTAGTGGTTTCGGATTCTCGTAATCTCTCTCTCTCCTCTTTTCCGCTCTGCCTTTTTTTCGCGCGAGTTACTACTTGGTTGATTAACTCTGGTTTTTTCATTTTTGCGCCTTCGATAATTTCATGCGTTTGATTACCCAAAAGATAATGATTCATTTCCAGTGAGTCGTCAACTACCGCCGCTTTTGTGCTAACAGTCCCAATATCTGCAATCTTAAGCGTAACACTAGCGATCGGCAGGCAGTGTAATTCTTTCTGCAACGGCTGTTTGAGCCAAATACTTTCTCTGGTTAATTGCTCCGGTTTTATGTATTGTTTTCCTATAAGATCGAAGCTTGCTCCACTGTCACGAAGGGTGACAATTTTGACGTCATTTATTTCGGCCTCCCCTAAATAAGGTGCGAAACAAGATCCTAAATCGTCTGTAATTCCTATCTGATTTACAACTGCTGTTGATTGATCTTTAATTAATTTCGGACAATTAGTTTTGTAGTGCCCGACAACGGAACAATAAAAACATCGGATCTCTTTCTTTTTCTCATAGGCGTTCTCTTTCCCTTTGTTTTCCTGCGATTTTGTCCTATCGCGCCAATTAAATGGCTTTTTTTCTTTGTTTTCTTTTGAAAATGTAAATTTATTTTTATCGGGTTTTCGGTCATCTTTTTCTTTACCGACCCAATTTTTCTTTATGGCTTTCCTAACGGATTCAAATTCATCTAGTTTAATAGCTAATTCTTCGGGATCAGTCTCTTTCGCCCAAGAATCTAGAAACTTCTCTATCATCTCTGCGCTAGCCCTTTTTTTTATCTGGTCGCAAATTAGTAATTTCTTCAAGCTCTCAAAGTCCCCAATTTCTAGTTTTTCCAACCGACCTAACAAGAATGTTTCCAAGTCATAAACTAAATCTCGAAATGACGTTCCACTTGATCGCTGGTGGTTGTTAAATTTTTGTCTGAATGACTCAGCGTCAACCTTAAATCGATCTAACAGATAATTTTTGATGTAATCAAAATCTTCTAATTTCTCCGCCGGTTGTCTTAATATTTGTTCTGCTAATTTGGTGGGTAACAAAGCAAGTAATTGATTTACATAGTCTGAGCTCTCTAACCCCAATTTACTCGCTTGACGTTCGAATAGATTTAAATATAAAGCCATGTCAAAATTTAACTCATCAAATTTATGAATAATAGATTTCAGTGGGGGAGTATATTTCCGCTCTTCTCTGCTAGAGTTTAAGCTTGTCGTGTCTATACTTTGAGATAACCTGAGACGTTCTAATTCGAATTCTCTCTGTGCTTTTTCACTTTCAATTTGGGCTAAACGTTCCTCTTTTATTTCTTGCGCTAATCGTTCTTCCTTGATTAATTTAATTTGGGCCAAAGCCACCTCTAATTTAAATTCTGCAGATTGTTCAATTTTTTTTTTATGGACCTTGTCCCATCGGTGGGCAGAATATCTACTTCCCATTCTTCTGCTAAAAATTTTAAATCCACTTTTGAATATTCGTGCAAAGCAGCCATGATTTTTGATTTGAAATTTTCCTAACACAATTTTACTAAATATTCTCAATTTCCTAATTATTCGCAATACACATTTAACAATTATTTAAAATTTCAAATACAAGCACAATTTAAATAAATAACTAAATAATACACACTTTAATACCAAATTTGGCTTTCGGATTCCTGCAATATCTTGCAATACTTTTTTTTTTTTTTACCCAATTTAAGCTTATGCTTACAAGCAATTTAAAGAGAACAATTAATATACACAAAAATAAGGAGTTCTTTCACACTGTGCAACCATAGATTATACCATAAATACACACAACTTAAAATTCTGAAAATTCTCTTAATGAATATAATTTAAATATATCATTCACAGTTTTTTTTTCTGCAAACTTCCATTTTATAATAAATATATCTACTTAATTTTCAGAATTTTCTATTTAGGGATAACAAGAACCCTTTTTCTTTCTGCTTTCTTTTTAAATTTCAATTTCTTTTACAATTTTACTTCCTTTTATTTTTCTTCAAGGTTAAGGAAATTTCCTTTTCCAACATAAATTTACAATTCTCTTAACAAATTAACTATTTTGTCAATTCTAAACTTTTAAATAATGAATTATTTCATTTAATTTAATTAACTAACCTGTTAATTTTAGACATTAGGCATTTCGCTCAAACATTAAAAATTTTCTGCAGGAATATACAAAGACAAACAATTTTTTTATTTTTACTAATTGCCTCTCAAGAATGAACGGAATATCCTTACCTTTACTGATGTTTTTCATCTAAGGTGGGCACGTCTCCGCTGAGCACACTTTTAGCAGGCACAAGACCACTACTCCAGGGATCGGTGCTCCTCTTCTTGATCTTTTGAAAGGGCACTCCGTCACTCCTGCTCTAGACTGGCTCTCCGTACGCTGTTTGGTCTACGCTGAGGATCTCTTCTGAAATCTGGAATCTCTTTCCTCGCTTCTGCTTAGATTCACTCTTCTCTATATACTGTCATCCGATAGAGCTGCCACCAAATTTTCTTTATTCTATTAGTCTGTAGTATCTTGGCGAGTGGCAGAGAATTATTGACTTGACTAATCAGAACAAGAAATTAATATTTTTTCCAAATTTTAATTTAACTAGATTAATTTTTAGTAATTTACAATATAAACATATTTTGCTGTATTTCCTCGATATGAAATGGTTTTCAATAAGATAGTGGGTTGTACAGTATAAGACTGGAAGGAATTTCAGATAGAGTCCACAGTGATTTCATCAGTCAGTGACCGCTTCTGCAGTCTTCTCCAGAAAATAACAGTTCCTTTCCCGAGGTCTAGCCCGACCTGCTCTGGGATTCCTGCCTTTCCAAAAACTCCGACGTGAACTGTCGTTTTTAGTCTCTCATCGTCAAAATTACAGTTCATATTGGGCGTGTTTTTCTGAAAACAAAATCTCAGATGCAAGTCCTGATTCGCTCGAAATTCCATCATCGGCTCTGACGCGTTGAATTCCTCTCGAAGGGAAAGTTCTCACGGCACGCGGCTTCCCACGTTCATCAAAGGGAAACGGACATACCTTTCTACAAAGGAGAGATGTTCCGCTGCGAGCCGTTAGGCTCCAGACTGTCTGCTTCTTTGTACTGAAATGTCTCTTTCAATGATATATTGGAGTCGGAGTCTCTGCCTTTACAATATATATATATAAGATTGAATTGCGATTGGCGACGGTCTGGGACTCACCCCTAAAGGTGGTCAGGAAACATGCCATCACAATTTTGATCCTCCACGAAAGGGATGGCTCTCTCGCTTCGGTGACCCCATAGGTATAATTTTAGTGGGAACATGGTGGACATTGCGGCCACGACAGATTTTATGTGCACCTACCACCGTTAGTGTACACAACGGTCTTATAAGATGGGTGGGAGATTCTTAGAGTAATACAGGAATTAATTAAACGCACATGAATATCGGTAAAAAACCAAAGCAAAAACAGAGAGAGAGCACTGTATAAAATCGTTTCTGGAACAAAAACGGCTACATGTAGCGTCTAGTGCCTTTTAATGAGTTTTAAGTGAGGTACAGTCGGTAACAAAAGTGTCCGAACAGTAGCAAAAATTCCTATGTAAAAAAAGTGCACTTCATACGGTTTTGTTAAATAAATCCTTGTTGAATCCTGTTCTTGATCAGTGTAAGAATATGATTCGATAAGGATTTATTTAACAAAACCGTATGAAGTGTACTTTTTTTACATAGGAATTGTTGCTAGTGTTCGGACACTATTGTTACCGACTGTACATACGTTCTCTTTTTATAAATGTCTCTCTTTCACTTTTCTTCTTTAAATTCGGTTTTATACCCATTTTATACCCTTTTTAACAGTACTTTATTGCACCGTCGTCGGTAGATAAAAGATTAAATATTCTCGAGAAGGTATTCTATTACGCGGATATTAAAAAAAAAACATGATGTAAAAGCTTCGAAAAAGAGAAAAATAGAAAACAAATGAGGAAATTTAAACAAGTAATATTATCTTGTGCATCTTTTGTATAAATATATATATATATATATATATATATATATATATATATATAAGTATATAAATAAATAAATTCCAATTATTTCATACAATAGATCTAAATAGATAAACGAGAATAACATGCAATATTAGATAATAAACAGAGCAAGAAAAAATTGATTTGGAAAAGTTTATCGTGACTGTGTTTTATTCGTGTAAATCGAAATAAAGAAATATTTAAACAATCCGATCAAAACAAAGCAAGATTAAATTATGCATATTTCGTATTATTTTATTATTCAATTTACTTTTCTGTGATACAAAAATATTCAAATAAAATTGAACAAATAATGTTGTGGTCATTACAAAACTGTCTCTATATTTCACTATACAAAATTACTCATGTTATTTATTTAAAACATTTCCTATAATCAATACAAACTATTTTCGTTTTAGAGAATGATACCACTAAATGTCGAAATGAAAGCAATACAGTAAGTCGGCAGTAAAATTATTTGAGCGCTAGCAGTAATTCCTATGTATATAAAGTACACTTAATACTGCTTTGTTAAATAAATCCTTGTCGAATCATGTTCTTAGACTGACTAAGAACAGGATTCGATAAGGATTTATTTAACAAATCTGCATTAAGTGTACTTTTTTTACATTAGGAATTTTCGCTAGTGCTATGTTACTTTTGCTGCCGACTGTATCTTTATAATTTTTTATTGAGAAATAAAACAATTAAAAAAATAAAACATATAGTAGGGTAGGTGCTCCAGTGATTGACATGCTCCAGTAATTGACATCTATCGCAAAATAATTAATTAATAAGAAAAATAATAAAATCATATTTTTTACATTATTTTTTATTTTATTTATTTATTTATTTATATTTTTTTGTGACGTGTCTCCAGACCACAATTAGGGATGTATCCAAAACTGTCACCAATTTCCCATAGTGCGATCTAACATCTACTCAACGACAACCTCAAACTCAACCCACTGCGCCTGTCTAATGCAACGTTGAGCCAAACTCCTCAATCCTCTTCAACCTTAATGAAATTTTGCTATTTACGAACTTTTAAGGGGGTCCGGGATACCAAATGTTTGTTTTTATTATTTATTGATGAAGTGCTGTAATCATTTTTTCTGAAATTGGAGCTTTTTTGACAATGAAGTTGAGCAATAAAGAAACTTTTAAAAAAAAATTTAATAAAATTTTAAAAATTTAAAATTAAAATTTTTTTATAAATTTAAATTTGTTATATCTCATTTACTAATGGTTCAATTTACAAACATTTTACACCTTTATATGCAGAAAGGATTTATCTTCAATTTGTTTCCAGGATTTCTGATTATGATAATAAATTTTTTAAATATTAATTTTAATTTGATAAAAGTACTCACTTCATGCATAACTTTTGAATAATCGAAAAAGTTTTGCTCCTAATTAAAAATCCCGAAGACAAATTGAAGATAAATCCTTTCTGTATATAAAGGTAAAAAAGTTTGTAAATTAAACCATTAGTTCATGAGACATAACAAATTTTAAATATGTCAAAAATTTTTAATTTTTAATTTTTAAAATTTTATTTACATTTTTAAAATTTTATTCAAATTTTTTTTAATATTCTTTCTTGTCAATCTTTGACTTCATCTTGTCTTCTTTGACTCCATCGTCAAAAAAGCTCCAATTTCAGAAAAAAATAATTGCAGCAATTCATCAATAAATAATAAAAACAAAAATTTGGTGTCCCAGACCCCCCTTAAGACGTCCTTATAGTATGTAGTATTAAGATGCAAAGAATAACATACAGATACAATTTTTCTTTATTATTTTTTAGTAAAGTTAATTTCAACAATTCAAGAACAGAAAAAAGTTTTTGTTAAAGTTTCAATATTACTAATAATCTTATATTAACTTATTTTCATTAATAGCGCATACCCTGAGAAAAAATTCTGTAACTGATATCTAGAATCTAAATTGTGCCTCAAGAAAAAAATAGTTGCATGTCCTCCATACAAATTCTATTCCCCTTTGAAAGCGAGTTCTAGAAACCCCAATTAGATTTCTAGAGAGTTTGTCTATATTATGGAGGTAAAACCTATTTGAAAATATCTCCAAATAAAAGTGAACACAAAAGGCGGGTTTCAGCAACTATAATCTTGGTTTATGACCGAATTCTAGATAATCAAGCGAAAATTTGTCGCCATACAAAGAATCCAGAATATTCAGAAAATTGTTTCACCATCCAGAAATGTATAGACTAGAAATTCTCGATCATTTCATATATTCAGTTTACTGGCGTGGCTTATGCACTGAGAAAAAAATATACCGCTTTCATCTAGAACGAATAGGTGGTCCTTTTCTAAATCCCTAAACTAGAAATATAGATTTCTGAGCTATGAGTATAAGGCACGCCAATACACTGAGAGAAAATTCTATAATTGACATCTAGAATCTAAATTGTGGCTCTAGAAAAAAAATAGTTCCATGTCATCCTTATAAATTTCTTATAAAAAATTTTCCAGTCCCCTTCGAAAGCGAATTCTAGAGACCACTATTAGAATTCTTGAGCGTTTGCCTATACTATCAAGGACAAACCTATTTGAAAATATCTCCAAATAAATGTGAATACAAGAGGCGGGTTTCAGCAGCTATAATCTTGGTTTATGACCCAATTCAAGAAAATTAAGCGAGAATTTCTCGTAATACAAAAGATTCAGAATATTCATAATATTGTTTCACCATCTAGAAATGTGTTGACTAGAAATTCTTGACTATTTCATCTATTCAGTTTATTGGCGTGCCTTATGCGCATAGCTCAGAAATCTATATTTGAAGTTTAAGGATTTAGAAAATGACCATTTATTCATTCTAGATGAAGGCGGTATATATATTTTTTTCTCTCAGTGTGCGCCTAGCTCGGAAATCTATATTTCTAGTTAAGGGATTTAAAAAATAGCCACTTATTTATTTTAGATGAAAGCGGTATATTTTTTTTTTCTCTGCGTATGTACGCTGAATCTTCCTGGTCACTATCAGCGGAATATATACCAGGTAGTCCAAAAGTGGCAGGAAAAATTAAAAATATATTTTTACAAAAGTACTGCCTGTAGCTCTATGCGATTTTTCCTGAAATGTACGGAAAAGCATGGGATTATTTTATATACGAAAGAAAAAAAATATTAGTTAGGTATTTCAGCAATATATGGTGCTGCATTCTCAGTTTTATCTCACATTTTAAACAGCACCTGCGTCTGATCAATTAGCGCCATGTTACAAATACTGAAGCTTTTTTTCTTGGGAGAATTTCCAATGCCCAACGTCTGATGCTCATTCTAAAGAATGATGGCTGGGACTAAGAGCATATTATAAACCTAGTTACGTCCTTAAATATCCTGCGCCACTGTAAAAAGTATATTTACAACTAAAGCGCCACCTGATGAAGAAAATTTAAACGGATTTTCTAATAAATCTTTTGTTACAAATAATAATAATAATAATAATAATAATAATAATAATAATAATAAAATAAATAAATAAATCCCATGTCTTTCTGGGCATTTTCGTGAAAACCGAATAGCAATTTATTTTTACTCCCATTACCCTACTACCGTAGGTAATGAAAGTATTGTATTAGGTCCAAAAATTCGATACCGAGATTTCACCTGATTTGCACGTTTTAAGGTCCCCTGAGTCCAAAAAAGTGGTTTTTGGCAATTCGTCAGTGTGTGTGTATGTAAGGAATCTTCTGGCTATCATAGCTCCGAAACTAATAGAGACAGAATTACAAAACTTCATAATTGAGACAGGTCTAGTGTACAGATGAATTTTCCAAATTTTGCTGAAAAATGAAAAACCGGAAGTGGGACCGTAAGTCCGTATCTCAAAAACGGATCTAGCGATCTTCTTGAAATTTTCTATAAAAGCTCTATTAGATATCCTTTCGAATAATATATTTGGTTAGTTCAGAAAAATTTGATAGTATCGATAGATCCTGTATAAATAGCTCAATTTCAGGTCTCGCAAGCGCGTTACTTTAAAAACAGCTGTACAGATTATTTTCAAACTCGACATATTAACTCCCTTTAAAATATCCTTTTGTATGTAATTATTGTTTTCCCGTCAATAATTGCGTATACCACGTTTTGGTAAAAGTTGGTATCTCAAAAACGGCTCTAACGATTTTCTTGAAAATTGTTACGTAAATCCTTTTTAGATATCCTTTCTTGTGTATTACGTGTTTATTACAGGAAAATTAACTATGATCCGCTTAGGTAGGTCAGTTTTAGATCTAGGAAATGGGTGTTTCAAAAGATAACTCTACCTTTTTTTTTTTTTACCTCACTATATGTAAGCTTCATTTTATAGGTCTTTACATGTGTATAAAGTTTCTCTTACCGGAAAAAAAATTTAGGCTCCTACTACTTCTTTAGGTCACTTTTATGTCTTCTGATCATATTATCTCCAAAAAATGAATATAATACGTGTAATAATGGGTAATGGAAGTCGTGTGGCTGTTTCACACCAGATCTTTTCTGTGAGTTTTTGATCACCCTGTATATACTGTACACTTTGCTTTTTTTTTCTGTACAAAAATATAATTTTAAAAAAGGAAAAAGTTTGGTGATAAAGGCACAATTTTCATATTTTTATGATGCAAATGGGTTAATAATATATCTTGCACTAAAGTTTATTTCAGTTTAGCTTGTCATGATTATTTTAACGCCTCTCGGGTTTTTCTTTTTTGCTGTATAAATAAATGTTTATTATTTCTCTCTCAAAAATGAAGTGATATTTTTTTATCATTTATATTGTTATATTTACTATTTTACTTTTTTTTTTTCCTGAAGCCGTTTCCACGCGGAGAATTTAGTTTATATAGTTTTCTAAATAATACTTTTCACGTGACTAAATAATCCTTAACTTCTTAGGAAAATAAATAACTCGGTTTGTACAAAAAACACACTTTATCTTTTTTTTTTTTTTTTACTTTCTAAAAAAAGAGAAGAAAATTGCATGAAAATGCCCGAGGCTTTAAAAATCGTTATCTAAATGCTTTACTTAGTAAAGTTGAAAATCACGTATACCGTATTTTATTTTTTTATTTTTTTTTCCTCCAAAAAATTATATTAAAAATCATGTTAAAAAATAAAACGAACTAAAATAATTTACATTTTCTTAATTATTTTTTTCCTTCTTAATTAAAACACGTTTAAAAGAAAAAAAATATATTTGCTTGTTATGATAATTTATATCTATAAAACATAACATTTTATTTTATGTTTTGATAAAGGGTGTTATTGCTCTAAGTTCATTTTTTACCGTGTTTTTATTAACTACGATTCTTGTTTGTTTGTCCAGTGCAAATCTTGCAGTCGATTTTTAACTAACTTCCCTATCAGCTAGACATTTGAAACTTTCAGAACAGCTCAGAACCCGGTGACAACACAATACTTCGAAGTCAGACTTTCGAATTATTTATTACTTTTCTTTTAATTAATTAAAATATTAAAATAATAATCTAGTATTAGCTTAAAAAATAGCCATTAAAATATTATCTATAATTTAATTGTTGCCATAAATAATTTACAAGTAATTTTCTTTCGACATAAATATAAATACATTTAATTAAGCTTGAAGGTTAAAAAATTATAAAAAAATAACTTAGGCATCTCACAAAAATTGACATCATTATCACTATAAAAATTTTATACACATTGATATATATATATATATATATATATTAATCTTATAATTATTGAACATTAAGATTATTCTTTAGACCGAGACCTACGGCTTGAAGTACATTCAAAAACACTGCGATAATCCATACATTAACGGATCTCGAACAAGAAACCTGGTAACAGAGGTCTAGGGTATTGAAAATTTGGCCTCCAGATGATTAAAACTATATTTAGACTGACATTTGAAATTTAGTTTAAACTGATAATCCGTACTATACCCATTATCAATTTTTATAGGCAGCACAAGCTTAAAATAAAAAGTTACATATTCAAATACTTTTATCGTAATCTTACTTTTAGTTTAACATTAGTCGTGGGAGCCTCTGCTACTCTTAATTCTAGCTATTATTTTTTCCTGTTATACTTTTTTCAGATTTGTTGTATATGATGTCATCTATAATGTCTCAGTAACTACTCTTATTAACTTTTTTAAAACATTTTATATTGTATAAGACTACACTCCTATGTATAATTGGTTAGCGATTAATTCAAGTCTTCGTTCCTGGTGTTTGAGTAAATAAAATATAACGAAAATCCTAATGATGAAAATAAACTATATCTATACTTAATCAAGGGCTCTGATTGAATATTGTGTGCAAAATAGGCATATTTTTGTTACTTTGCAGGCATATTGCCAAAATTTTACAGAGTCCAAAGCCTAATTACACCTATACAGAAATTACAAATTAAAAACGGAAGCAAGCTTTAAAACATAAAATCTACAATAAAATGATATATAACTTAAAGAATGAAAAGTTACATTCATGGAAAATTTTCAACATATATCATAAAATCATGATCCATTGGTTTACAAGTTTAAGTTACACAAGGAAGAGAAAAAGATTAAAGAATTGCAATTCATAACGTAATTTAATTTAGACTTTAAAAAAAAAAAATCCAAATAAAACTAAAAATTATTATATTTATAATAAACAGTTTACTAATAAAAGTCAAATAGGAAAATTTTGATATAGATGTCTTATTTATTGTTTAATTATAATTTCATTTTTAAGGACATAAAAAAAAAAAAAAAAAAAAAAAAGAAAAGAAAAAAAAAGAAAAGAAAAAAAAAAAAAGAAAAAAAAAAAAAGAAAAATCGCAAAAAAAAAAAAAAAAAAAAAAAAAAAAAAAAAAAAAAATATATTTGATATATATATATATATATATATACATATATAATCATTTTCATAATTTAATTCTTTTATCAAATCGCCATATTTAAGTTCAGTAGCAATTCTAACAAGATTTATAAATACAAGTAAACCCGTGCGAAACTTCCGCACTTCATTTCTTTTCTTATTTGCCTTTAAAATTGGAAATTCATAAATATTATACCAATTTTACCACCTAATTAAAATTTCAATTTACAAACAGCTAAATTATTATTGGAACCAAATTAACACTGGGCATCAATAGTGAAATCAAAATCATTCAAAGAAATGTTTGTCGCCATGTTGGCAGTAATTTTTTATTTATTTACTAGGGAGCTTCGCCCGCTAGCGGGTCAGTATTTTTAAATGAATCACTATAACGACTGAATTCTCAAAATCTCTCAATCACTATAATTAATGAATCACTAACAGTAACTTTTAGTGTTAAGAAAAGAAAGTTTTTAAAAAATCATTTCTGATTGGGTAAAAAGTTGGCCCGGGTCCCCACTGCCTTAGGCAGCAAATTCCCGTGCGCGCTGTGCGCGTTTATTCCTTCCCCGACCATTCGTGCTCCCCCCAAAAAAAATCATTTCTGATCGGGTAAAAACTCAAACCGGGTCCCCACTGCCTTCGACACCGCAGACCCATGCGCGCTGCGCGCGCACATATTCCTTCTCAAGTCAAATTTTTATTCTTAAGAAAAGAAAATTTAAAAGATTATTTCTCATCGGGTACAAAGTCGGACCGGGTCCCCACTGCCTTCGGCATCGCAGTCCCGTGCGCGCTGCGCGCGCACAAGTTAAGGTATACACGCGCTGCGCGCGCCTATTCCTTCCCTGACTTTTCGTGCCCCCTAAAAAAACAAATAATTTCTGATCGGGTAAACACTCATACCGGGTCCCCACTTCCTTCGGAAGCGCAGTCCCATGCGCGCGCACGTGTGAAGGTATACGCGCGCTGCGCGCGCATATTCCTCTTCAAATCAAATATTTATTCTTAAGAGAAGAAAATCAAAAAAATCAATTCTCATTGGTTAAAAAGTCGGGACGGGTCCCACTGCCTTCGGCAGCGCAGTCCCGTGCGCTCTGCGCGCGCACAAGTTAAGGGATACGCGCGCGGTGCACGCCTATTTCTTCTCCACCTTTTCAGGCCCTCTTAATTAACCTACGTATACCAATTTTGAACGATCTAACTCATTTGGCTGAGGTGCAAAAGAAAACGTAATCAGGACACCTCAAAACGTGTAAATATGGTGAAAACGTTCGATAATTTAAAAGAACTTTAAAATATCTTTCGAATGATGCATTAAAAAAATTTAATCATAATTAGAAATTGAAATATTGAAATTAGAAAATATTACAGCGCCATAAAAGAAAACTGATTCAGGACACCTCAAAATGTGTAATTATGGTGAAAACTTTCAATAATTTAAAAGAACTTTAAAATATCTTTCGAATGATGGATTAAAAATAATTTAATCATAATTAGAAATAGAAATATTGAAATTTGAAAATATTACAGAGCCATAAAAGAAAACTCATTCAGGATACCTGAAAACGTGTAAATCTGTTGAAAACTTTGAATAATATAAAAGAACTTTAAAATATCTTTCGAATGATGTATTAAAAATAAATTAATCGTAATTAGAAATTGAAATACGCGTATTAGAATAAAATTTAATTTCCAATTAAAATGTAAATTTTTTGCAAAGTCGATGAAATTTGAACTGCAAGGCTGTCTTGTGATGTTAGTTCTTTGTACCAAGTTTAGTGTGCGACACTGAAAAACTAAAGCCTTTTCAAAATTGCAATTCTTAATCGCAGTACCAAAACACGTGACCTCATTAAATACATGTTTCTCTTTCCGTTCAAGTTTTTTTTTTTTTTTTTTTAATTTTTTTTTTTCCATCAGACATCGTTCTTCCGTGAAGTGGTTGCCGTGGAAACGGCAACGAACACATTTTACAATCTCATAGAATGAAGTTCGTCTTATTCAAATGAATGCTTTAATGGCTAAAATTAAAAAATTTATAACTCATTCAGTTTTTTAAATTTTCTCTCAATCTTTTGGGAATTAAATTATGAAAGCGAGATCTATATACAAAAAAAAAAAAGAAATGATTTATCTCTAAACGCTTTTGAGTTATAAAATGTTTTGTGAAAAATTCGATGTTTCGGAAAATCTAAAAATATGGATCGCTAATCCGTATTTTGTAAAAATGTTTATATGGTTCGAAAGAGGATTAAATGGCCTTTCATTATGTACCAGTTGTTAAGAAATGGATGAGTTACTCGGTCGTACAGGGCGTTTCAAATATGACGATCGCGAAAAAGAGAAATTTTCGACCACTTTTAAAACTTTTTTTAAAAATATAAAAATCCGTATTTTTTTTTTTTTAAATTGTACCGTAAGAATCGGTAATAAATGCTCTTTCTGCTGTTTGTTGTGTATTTCGATATCTCGAGCCGTTCGAGCAGGATCGCTTTACAAAAACCCACGAAATTTCCTCTCTTTGCTTTTTCTTTTCAGGTAAGCGGTCCCGGTCGAAAATGGCGGTCGCCTCCGATTTCGAATCGTTTTTTCGTTAGACAATGGTCGACATTTTAATTAATATCTCCGCTAATTAGAGTCGCGTCGTTTAGCAAATTAGATAACCTAGATCTGCGATAAATTCTCTGCCCGACGGTACCTGTTCGAAGTCCGTGCGACTTTTAGCGGCGGAGCCTTTTCTGTTTCAAGCCGTTTCTCACAGACACACACACACACACACGCGTACAGATTTTAATAATATAGGAGATTTTGACACCTTTTTTTTTTGTTGTTGTTATTGTTGTTTAAAAGGGGAAAAATTCTTCTTGTGATTATACGTTTTATGATTGTGTTTTTTAGTCAAATTATGATAATAATTAATATTCTGTATATATCTTTAAAGTATTGATAAATTTTAAATGGCGTTTGCAAAGATTCTGAAGATGCAAATGTTAAAAATACATTTTTCCATAAAACAATCTCATCAGACAAATGTCGCCCTTTTTTCCTATTAGATCACTGAGCTGAGTCCACGTGCTTAAATATTGTCCATTTATAAATGTTATTTTTTTATCCTCGCGTATTTTATTAATTACATCACTAGCTTATCGTTTTGACAAAAGTAATCGAAGCTGGTCTACGTTCGAGAAATATTATATAGATTGATATAATTTGGTATAAATAATAAAAATAACTATAATAAGAATTTATTTAAATCAAATTGGAGTGTAAAGGTTGATATTTTTTATTTATTACCAACTATGCGAAAAATACCAGAGCCGGGAATCGAACACGGGTACCTCCGCTTAACGCACGGATGCTCTACCACTGAGCTACCCTGGCGGAGAACCAGCTAGGCACTTCTCGCATAATATTCGTTGGCAAAGTCACCAAGTCTGCAGACGCCGATATATCAGGTGAGACAATAATAATCGTAGCACAACTCCATAGACCATGAAATTTTATTGGTATTTTTCGCATAGTTGGTAATAAATAAAAAATATCAACCTTTACACTCCAATTTGATTTAAATAAATATTCACGGTTGATGAATTCATGATTAAAAATTTCTAAATGAAATTTCGTGGTCTATGGAGTTGTGCTACGATTATTATTGTCTCACCTGATATATCTGCGTCTGCAGACTCGGTGACTTTGCCAACGAACACTATGCGAGAAGTGCCTAGCTGGTTCTCAGCCAGGATAGATCAGTGGTAGAGCATCCGTGCGTTAAGCGGAGGTGCCCGGGTTCGATTCCCGGCTCTGGTATATTTCGCATAGTTGGTAATAAATAAAAAATATCAACATTTACACTCCAATTTGATTTAAATGAATATTGAAGGTTGATGAATTCATGAAAAAAATTTCTAAATATAATAAGAATATTTCATCTGAATTCTTACGTAAAAAACATTATTTGATTTTAAAGACAAGATAACATATTATTTTTCATCATAATACTTTTTCCAAAAAACAATCTCATCAGACAAATGCTGTCATTTTTTCCTATTAGATCACTGAGCTGAGTCCGAGTGCTTAAATATCGTCCATTTATAAATATTATTTTTTTTATCCTAGCGTATTTTATTAATTACATAACTATCGTATCGTTTTGACAAAATATAATCGAAACCGGTCCACGTTAGACAAATATTATATAGATTGATACAATTTAGCATAAATAATAAAAATAACTATAATAAAAATGTTTCATCTGCATTCTTTCGTAAAAAACATTATTTGATTTTAAAGACAGGATAAAATATTATTTTTCATCATTTTTTTTTTTTTTTTTTTTTTTTTTTTCACTTTCTCTTACCCATAGGGTCGAGAAAGTATTGTTTTAGGGTCAAATTTTCGAACGTGAGTTTTTGTTATATTTACAGGATCTGAGGTCCCCTGAATACGAAAATCATGTTTTTAAAGAATGGTCTGTGTGTCTGTCTGTGTGGATGTCTGTGTGTCTGTTATCAGCATATCTCAAGAACAAATAGTAGCAGGATTTCCAAACTCGGTATTCTAAATGTGTATCATATAGGGATGCTACAGTCAGCTTTTCGTTGAGATGAAGCAAATGGTTCGTGTACAGGGACACTAAAAACTATTCAAATACATTACGTCTATGGGGAAAATTACAGGAAAGTGGAGTTTAACATCTATAGACTGCACTAAACCAAATGAAACGAATATATATTTCTTGTAATAGAGATAGTCAACTGGGAAAATATTTTTGTGTATGTAGGAGCCCCGCCCCCCCCTCCTGGGGGGAAATCCCCCCTCGAGTGGAGTAAATTTTCATGATGGGTATCTTTCAAAAGAGCTCGCCAATACCTTTAAAACGAATGGTTGAACCATCGATCTGCGATAATTTAAAATAAAGTTATCGAATCTTTCATTTTTAACAATAATAATAATAATAATAATAATAATAATAATATATTTAAATGTAATATTGAGAATAATTTTTTTTTTTTTTTTTTTTTTTTTCGTGTTATACTACTTCTCTAATATGGAAATCGTCTGCATTATCACAAAAGATAATTTTTTTTTAAATAATAATTTTATTAAATTATTTTTTAAAAACAGAATTATTTTTTAATAACCGAATTAAATTCTATTTAAATGTAGGAGCATTAATGAAACGGGGGGTTGAGGGGTGCGGTAACCCCCCCCCCCCCACACACACACACAGAACTAATTATCATATAAAACTCTTCCGAAGCCTAATTTGAATTGCTTAACACAGTTTTACATAACAGTACTTGTTATCTTACCTCTTAATCTGCAACCTGTATTTATAGTATTAAATTTCAGAGTAAGAAAAAGTCGTGTGAGTGACACACCAGATTCTTCTTCTTCTTCTTTTTTTTTTTTTTTCTTTTTTCTTTATTACATGTTATTTTTTGTTGAAATGATTTTGCGATTAGGATTCAGTTTTCTAAATAATGCCTTTTATATGGTTAAATATTCCTGAACTTCTTAGAAAAAATAAATAACTCGTCTTCTACAAAAAGCATACTTTATCATTTATTTTTTTATTTTATTCACTTCTCTAAAAAGAGAAGAAAATTGCATCAAAATGCCTCAGGCTTTAAAAAGCATTATCTAACCTCTTTTCAGAGTAAAGTTAAAAAATCACGTATAGTGTATTTAAATATTTTTTCTAAATAATACATTAAATATCATGTCGAAAATAAATTTAACTGAAATAACTTACATTTACTTAATCTTTTAAAATTTCTTTTTTTTTTTTTTTTTTTTTTTTTTTTTATCTTAAGAAAAAGAAGTATAAATAAATATTACAGGCCTTTTTAGTCATAAAAAATTATTTGAAATATGTAAACCTTACTTTTTATAATTGGACTTATTTTTAAATATTAGATTAAATTAGCAAATACTGCACTTTATACCCATTAGCAATTTTGACAGAGGTACACTGTAAAATAAATAAATAAATATAAATAAATAAATAAAATAAAAATAAATAGAAAATAGAAAAATTTTTAACTAAAACTTGTGTTTTCTTAAAACTACAGAAATTTAAAATTACATCTCTCTCTATTAAAAGAAATACTTTTCTGCAACCATATAAAATATGTAACTACTGATATAAAATTCATCGGATAATTACGTATTTTTTCTGTCTTATATGCGGAAAAATAGTATTGAAGCAGGATTGAAAAGTACTATAAATAGTACAAAAAAATTGTGCATCTTAGCTGAGAGTACCTGTGTATCGTCGCCCGCAATGTAATGGACTCTGGTTAGATCCTGACTGGCATAATCAGAAAATAATACATTTTATGTATTTTTCAGCTTTCTAGGGGAAAAGAAATTCAGTTTTTAAAATCTATATCATTTATTTATTTATTTATTTATTATTATTTTTTCACTGATAAGGAGAGAAAACTGCATCAAAACGCTTAATTCTTTAAAAAGCTTTAACTAACCTGTTGTATGAAAAAGTTTAAAAAATTGCATATAACGTATTTAATTTCTTTCTAAAAAATGTACATTTAAATAAAATGTTGAAAAATTGAAAAAATGCCTATTTATGTGCATTATATGATAGAATATAGTAAAAAACAGTGAATAACCTGAAAAAAAAATGCAAATTTTAAAATATTTTGAAATTTAGGCTCAAAATATGCATTAAAAAAAAATCACCTCCGACAGTAGGCAGGCACCTTAAGTAAATACGAGTTATTCCAGTTCAAGATATTTTTCAACATTTTATTTAAATGTACAGTTTTTAGAAAGAAATTAAATACGTTATATGCAATTTTTTAAACTTTTTCATACAACAGGTTAGTTAAAGCTTTTTAAAGAATTAAGCGTTTTGATGCAGTTTTCTCTCTTTATAAGTGAAAAAATAATAATAAATAAATAAATAAATAAATGATATAGATTTTAAAAACTGAATTTTTTTTTCGAAAATAAAGCACTCTAACAAAACATCATAAGTCAAATTTAAATAAAGATACTTTTATTCTGTAAATTTTATTTAGATTATTGAAAGGTCCTTAAGGAAGTGAACTACTCTCACAACAACTATAACCATGTTATTTAATATTTTAGAGAAAATAACATTTTTACATGCTGAAAAAATCAGGAATATACATGACAGTTCCTAACCTCTATCGACAAAAGACAAAAAATAATTTAGCTAGATTCATTGTCGTAGTTCAATTCCTAAAACAACTCCTCTAGAGTATTTTGTCAAAGTTTCATAATGTTTCAATTATAACTTTTGGAGTTATGATGTTTTGGGATGAAGCAAAATGTTAAAAATCTCATTTTGAGAAAAAGCAGAAAACAGATTTAAAAACCAGATTTTACCTATTAAATAAAAAATAATTTTAGTAAGTTCCTGATTTATTTCAAAGTTTTTTATTTTATTTTTTAACTTCATTTTATATCCAGTAACAAATTTTGATGCTTATATTGAGTAAAATATTTGTGTAAACAAACATTTACGGGTCATCTTTCGGTCACTTCCGGTTTCAAAAACAGGCGAATGACTAATATTAAAATGCCTGTAACTAAAGTTCTAAGCAAGATAGAAACAAAATTCACACTGATTTAGAAAGCTAAAATGTCAGGCTTCAATACAAACCCAAAACTAGAAAATCGGAGTTTTGACCGAAAATTGCATTTTACAGGTAGGCTAGGCCTTAATCTTCAAAAATTTTTTTTCCTCTTAGTAAAAACAATTAAAAAAATCTGGAGTGACTCCACTCGACTTTCCGAACATTGAATAATTAACAGTTTTGTAGACAAAGTAAAGAAAGAGGAGTTGTTAAACAAACAAAAGAGATAAAACCCTAATAGACTGTTTGAGTATTTTTCTCCATATATTACACGATGTTTTATTTAACGCTACTGAAGTTTGAGCCCATAGATCATAATGATAAAGAATTTTTCGTTGTGCCCCTGTAAAAACCTATAAATGCTAGATTCACCAAAATGCTTATAGTTAGTGTATCAGTGATTTATAATATTCATATAAATTTTCCGCTCAATTGAATAAGGCGTTTAGACGCTATCACATTTTTAAAAATTTGGCCCCATAGGCCATATAATGATAAAGAATTTTTCCTGGTGTCCCTGTAAAAAAACTATAAGTGCTAGATTCACCAAAATCTATAGGTTTCGTACTATGGTGACTTACAATATACGTATCAACTTTCAGCTTATTCGAACAAAGCGTTTATACGCTAGCGTGTTTACTCACAGACACACATACACACATACATACACACATACATACATATATCATCGTAAAAATAATGAAAACGGACTGAGAGCACCTCGAAATGTATAGAAACATCAAAATCTCAAATTCGGATTTTTGACATGATTACAATACTTTGCTCACTGTAGTGTTCGGAAAGTAAAAAGGAAAAGCGTATTTCGTTATAAAAATTTTATTTCTGAATATGTAACATTTACTGTTATAATTAGACACAGTCTTTAAAAACACCTCTATATTCAAATGCACCAAAAAGCCATGGCATTATGACCATCTGTCTAATACAAAGGAAGACCATGTTTCGTCCTCAAAACCACCAACACGAGGCGAGGCATTGACACGATGAGGTGTTGATAGGTTGTATGTAGCTGGTACCAAAAACTCACTAACTAATCTTACAATACCCGCACATTTCTTGGTGGTAGCGTGTCAGCGCGAATTCAGTTTTCCAAGTGCAACAAGAAATGTTCGAGTGTATTCATATCAGGTGAATTCTGTGACCAAGACATTACTTAAAATTCACGAGAATGTTCCTCAAAACATTCCCAGACGATTCGGCTCTTATGACATGGTTTAGTATCCTGTGGGTGAATGTCATCACCCGCCAGGTAATCTGTGACAAATAACTTTAGGTGAACCACGAAGAGACTCACCTCTTCTGCAATGTTGTTCACATTGGGTTCAGGCATCAAAACTTGTTCTATAGGTATTATATGGTTCCAATATTATCCATGAAAACATTGTCTATGCCATAATGCCACTACTACCGCTTTCTATCCGGCCAACTTTGCTCTAAGGGGCTAGGGTTTTCGTTTGAAATCGAATATTTGAACTTGACCATCAATATGATTGTGGTGAATCAATCGTAACCTGCGTTACGAATCAAAAAACGTATTTCGACTAACCAAGTGACTTGATTCCATTCTTCTACGATTCACTGTCGATTTTTATTGGCGCATTGCAAGCGCAGTTGGTGATGACGTGCGCCACTGGCTAAATAGAACAATAGGCAGCAGATAGGCTATACTACACATTAAGTACATCGTCTGGGTTACTACTGTTGTGTACACTGTAAAAAATATGTCCTATTTGCTGCCAGAAATTTTCTGTAATTACAAAAAATACGTTCTGAGAACGTATTTATTTTCGTAAATTATGCGTATTTTCTCAAATTACAGAGAATTTCTGGCAGCAAATAGGATATATTTTTTACAGTGTAGTATAATCATTTTTCCTACAACTAGCAGTTAGTACGAGTCCAAAGGCTTGGATCGGTCAAATTGATCAAAAGGTTGGGATTTGGTAAGTATCCAGTCATTCGGTATTCCCTAAGCTCATTTCTCTCAACAACAAAGGTTATCACCTGAATTTAAGCAGAGGCTCCCATGTTCGCAAGTACTGTGGTTAAAGAATAGCTGTTGGTGATTTCGGCCGTTGTAGCCATTCGTCATCTTCCTCCGCTGTCTTCTGGATTCAATACGTGGTGACAACCAAATCGCACTTGTAATTCCACAAACCGTAGATCATTTTCAACAGGTACTGACAAAGCTTGCATGCGAACAGGCCGTAAAACGCATAGTTTCAGAATCCGGTGTTTCCAGACGCCAAGCTATAACAATTTGGACTTTATAAAATCCATTAAACAGCTGCTTTTTCCAGTATATAGCTAAATTCTCTGCATGTGAAAAGACAGTGCATGGGGTTTTTATATACTCCACCATAAACTACGCATGTGCTGTTGTTTTACCTTCCATTGAGGACATTTCTTTTGGTGAGGAGTGGTCATGATGCAAAGGTTCTTCGGTGCATACATATAAGTACAGGGACATTAATGGTAACTTACACACTGCTCGACATTGAAAATGCAACACGAAGAAGGAAGGATAATAACGGAATGATATTTGTTGAATACATACATTATAGTTGGAAGAACAATGATTAAAATTTCAGGAAATTTCTAGTAATATCTACTGAGAAAACAGTACATAAAGCAGCGACCTCTGTGAGAAATAACAGCACATATCTGCCTAGGCATTGAATCGAACAGCGATTGGATTACATGCACGGGTAGAGCACTTTTTTGAAGCTTCAACACGATACCACAATTCTTCGATCGAAATTACTGGTGAGTGGTGGGGGGCCAGTCGCTTTTCAATGATTAAACAGTCATTTTCATTGGTGCGAGATCAGGAGAACGCGCTGGCCAGAGCAACAGTCGAACACATTATGTAACAAAGAAGGTCCGGACAATACAAACAACTTGCGGTCGTGCATTATCTTGCTTAAATTTTGCGCTACGGAGGCCTCGAATACAGGGCAGAGGGGCGGGCCTTAACTCATCAGAAATTTAATGACCGCTGTTCAGAGTGCCAGGAATACGAACATGAAGTAATCGAGACGTGTAAACAATGGGAATCCATAACATCATTGCAAATGGTGGACAGTATGATGATGTCGAATCCAAGCTGGCAATGTGCATTATTCATAATGCCGTTAAATACGGATAAGGCAATCTTGATGCTGAAAACAGGATTGTGATTTGTCTGAAAAGTGACTTCACGCCATTCCTGCGTCTAGGTTCATCGTTGACCACACATTAATGGAGCCCATATCAGTGATACAGTTTTGAGGGTAATCAGAATTTTGGTAGCCGCATACTGAGTCACCACCTGCATTCATGGTATGTTGTACCATTGGATACACGTCCCGGTCACCTCTTGTTTTCATTCCTGCCACTCCGAATACCAGCCATTACGTTTCTGACGAGTTAAGGCCCATAGCTCGGCCCTATGTTCAAGGCCACCGAAGCGCAACATTTAAGCAGGACAATGTACGACCGCAAGTTATCCATATTGTCTGAACCTTCATTGATGCCGAATGTGTTCGACAGTTGCTCTAATCAGCGCGTTCTCCTGATCTCGCACCAATGAAAATGACTGTTTAATCGTTGAAAATCGACTGCCCCCCCCCCCACCACTCACCAGTAACTTCGATCTATGAATTGTGGCATCGTGTTAAAACTTCATGAAGTGCTCTACCCGTACATGTCATCCAATCGCTGTTCGATTCAATGTCTAGGCAGATATGTGCTGTTATTGCTCACAGAGGTCACTGCTTTATGTACTGTTTTCTCAGTACATATTACTCCAAATTTCTGAAATTTTAATCAGTTGTTCTTCCTACTATAATGTATGTGTCCAACAAATATCATTCCGTTATTATCATTCCTTCTTGGTGTTGCATTTTCAATGTCGAGCAGTGTATTATTTAGGTGAGATTCGTGTAATATAGACCCCCTAAGCAAGAATGCTCATAAAATTAAATTATCAAATTAAAAAGATTTAATTTGTCGGCTGCTCATTACAATTGTATAGTTGCATAGCTCAAGTTTAGTAAGGCACTCTGGGAACTATTAATAATTTCAGGAAATTATTATTTTATTTATGTATCGGTGGTCCATATTACATATACGTTCGTGTAATATAGACCATGTGGTCGTTCGCGAACAGTTGAGACACTTCGAATTGTGAAACGAACTGTCCAGCATGTTCCCTCACATACTTGTCCATCTCTTAAGAATAGTAAGAATGAACGAAAAAAATAATAGTTAATGGACGATAACAAAGGGAGGTCCAAAGGCTATATCCAATCGGTAGTATGCGAAGGAAGTGATAGCTTGATTGCCTCTGCTTCTCTGGCCTATTCTATAGCCTCAAGGTTTTGAGTGTGCGACATATGTACGCCGAGCATTAACAAAACCTCTCTGTTTTTAATATGGACCACTGGTCCATATTACACAACCGAGCATGGTTCATATTACACGCATAAACAGAGCAACGTTGTTTCCAATCACATATCGCTATGCAAATTGGCGCCGATGAAACACAGGTATAAATTGTTCAGAAAATAAGTACATTTGCTACTGTTAACGCAAAAATTATATTACAATTACCTAACAGCAGAAAGTAATGCTTTAATTTTAACATACTTGTTACATCAATAATCATGTTAACCGCAAACTCAATTTCATAATCGTCCAAATACAGGTACGCATGTACAAGTCACTTCCTGCTTTGTATAACAATAATATTCACTAACGGCAATGAGATGGTGTCACCATCTAGGGTTGAACATATAAATTTCCTCATGGTCCATATTACAAGGTTCTCCCCTATTTATTTATTTCCTTACTTCACCCAAATTTATATGCAGCAGCATTTTTAAGATAATTGTTGAATATTAATATAACTTGGCATTAACAATAATAAAAATTATAAAGAAAATATTGCATCTGATTTGATAGCTTTTTTTTTTTTTTTTTTTTTCCTCTAATCTTTTGCTTGTTAAACAATTTTTCTGCGTTTATTTAGTGTTCAAAATAATGCATTTTGCATATTTTTCAACTGTTAAAGGAAAAAATAAACTCCGCTTGTAAAGTTTATATCCTTTACTTTATTTTTTATTTCTTTTACTAGAAAGGAAAGAAAATTGCATAAAAATGCCTAAGGCTTTTGAGAGCATTATCTAAACGCTTTTCTTAGTAAAGTCGAAAAAATCACGTAAATGCATTTAATTATTTATTCTAAAAAACACATTAAGTATTGTATTAGAAAATAAATTTATCTAAAATAACTTACATTTATTTAACATTTTTAAAAACATTTTTTTTCCTCTTAATAAAAACAAATAAAAAATAATAATAATAATAGAAGCTTATTTCTTTAAAAATTTCTTTCTAAAATCAAACATTCACTTTTATAATTGGACTGATATGCGCAATTTATTTTAAATTCACGCATATTACATTTTATATCCATTAGTAGTTTTTGCAGACGTAGGAAACGAAACACTATTTAAAAGAACGCTTGCATATTCAAATATTTGTTTCTTCAATTTTATTTTTTAATTTATTTAAATATCTTAAGATATTTCATTAAAATATTTTAGCATTAGAAAAGAAATATAAATCTACATTAAAATTATGCTTTTTGTTTTACGGTTTAAATTTCAAATATCCCCATCTTTTTGTGCGGGAGGGGGGGGGGCACAGGGGATATTTCGTATTTCCTAGTGAATTTTATAAGCTCCAAACTGTCTATTCTCTGACACAAAGAGAAATAAAATAAAAAGATTTTAAAAATAAAATTCGTTTATTGAGATGCCTTAAAAGTAGAAAATATGGAAAATTGTCCTCTGTTTAAATAAAAAATAATATAATTTTAAAAAGTCTTAAAGTTGAGCAGATTCTTTTTGTTCCGGAGTAAACTTTTCCCTTGTCAACTTTGAGTGCTTTTCTACTTGTTTTTTTTTTTTTTTTTTTTTTTTCATCAAGCTGAAAACAATTTTCCAAAAATTTTCTTTTTTTAGGGTACCTCTTTAAAAGCATTATTATTATTTTTTTTAATTATTTTTTAATTTTAATTATTTTTTTTTTTAATTTTTACTTTTTAGTCATGTAACTAAAAAGCTTTGTAGTGCAATGTAATTAAAATCATATCTAAAACTCTGGAACTTTCTAGAAAATTCTGAAAGCTTTCTCGAAACCAGATTTTTTCTAGAAGGCTCCATGAAGTTTCTAGATAATTTATGAAGTTCCTAGACATATAAATGAAATTTTTGGGGATTCCATGAAGATTCCAGAAAATTCTATGAAATTTCTAGATTTTTCTTAAAGGTTCCAAATGTTTCTGTGAAGTTTCCTGGCGTATCTATGGATTTTCTAGAAAATGCCATGAAATTCTCTGATAGTTCTATGATATTTCTAGATGTTTCCATGAAGTTTCTGGCAGATTCCACGAAGTCACTAGACATTTCCAGAAGGTGTTATAAAGATTTATATACTATTAAAGGAAATTGATAACAGACAAACAAACAGACAGACGAACCAATTTAATATAAAAGTATTCTAAAAGTATATTTTCTTTAAGGCTGTACGCAAGTCAGATTCTTCTTTTCTTCCTTATGTTATCGTATAGGATTTTTTTTTTTTTTTTTTTTTTTTGCTTCCTTTTCTAAGGCCAATAATAATACGAACCAATTTAATATAAAAGCATTCTAAAAATGTATTTTCTGTACACCAGTCAGATTCTCCCTTTCTTCTTTTTCATATTATCCTATAGGATTTTTCTTGCTTCCTTTTATAGCGCCAATAATAAGACGAACCAATTTAATATAAAAGCATTCTAAAATTATATTTTCTTTAAAGCCGTGCACCAATCAGATTCTCCCTTTCTTCCTTATGTTATCGTATAGGATTTTTTTTTTCTTCCTTTTCTAAGGCCAATAATAATACGAACCAATTTAATATAAAAGCATTCTAAAAATGTATTTTCTGTACACCAGTCAGATTCTCCCTTTCTTCTTTTTCATGTTATCATATATAATTTTTCTTGCTTCCTTTTATAAGGCCAATAATAAGACGAACCAATTTGATATAAAAGCATTCTAAAAATGAATTTTCTTTAAGGCTGTGCACCAGTCAGATTCTCCCTTTTCTCCCTTATGTTATCGTATAGATTTTTTTTTTTTTTTTTTTTGCTTCCTTTTATAAGGCCAATAATAAGAACCAATTTACCAATTTAACATAAAAGCATTTTTTAAATGTATTTTCTGTACACCTGTCGGATTCTCCCTTTCTTCTTTTTCATGTTATCCTATAGGATTTTTTTTTTTTTTTTTTTTTTTGCTTTCTTTTATAAGGCCAATAATAAGACGAACCAATTTAATATAAAAGCATTCTAAAAATATATTTTCTTTAAGGCCGTGCACCAGTCAGATTCTCCCTTTCTTCCTTATGTTATCGTATAGTTTTTTTTTTTTTTTTTTTTTTTTTTTTTTTGCTTCCTTTTCTAAGGCCAATAATAATACGAACCAATTTAATATAAAAGCATTCTAAAAATGTATTTTCTGTACACCAGTCAGATTCTCCCTTTCTTCTTTTTCATATTATCCTATAGGATTTTTCTTGCTTCCTTTTATAGCGCCAATAATAAGACGAACCAATTTAATATAAAAGCATTCTAAAATTATATTTTCTTTAAAGCCGTGCACCAATCAGATTCTCCCTTTCTTCCTTATGTTATCGTATAGGATTTTTTTTTTCTTCCTTTTCTAAGGCCAATAATAATACGAACCAATTTAATATAAAAGCATTCTAAAAATGTATTTTCTGTACACCAGTCAGATTCTCCCTTTCTTCTTTTTCATGTTATCATATATAATTTTTCTTGCTTCCTTTTATAAGGCCAATAATAAGACGAACCAATTTGATATAAAAGCATTCTAAAAATGAATTTCCTTTAAGGCTGTGCACCAGTCAGATTCTCCCTTTTCTCCCTTATGTTATCGTATAGATTTTTTTTTTTTTTTTTTTTTTTTGCTTCCTTTTATAAGGCCAATAATAAGAACCAATTTACCAATTTAACATAAAAGCATTTTTAAAATGTATTTTCTGTACACCTGTCGGATTCTCCCTTTCTTCTTTTTCATGTTATCCTATAGGATTTTTTTTTTTTTTTTTTTTTTTTTTTTGCTTTCTTTTATAAGGCCAATAATAAGACGAACCAATTTAATATAAAAGCATTCTAAAAATATATTTTCTTTAAGGCCGTGCACCAGTCAGATTCTCCCTTTCTTCCTTATGTTATCGTATAGTTTTTTTTTTTTTTTTTTTGCTTCCTTTTCTAAGGCCAATAATAATACGAACCAATTTAATATAAAAGCATTCTAAAAATGTATTTTCTGTACACCAGTCAGATTCTCCCTTTCTTCTTTTTCATGTTATCATATAGGATATTTCTTGCTTCCTTTTTTAAGGCCAATAATAAGACGAACCAATTTGATATAAAAGAATTCTAAAAATGAATTTTCTTTAAGGCTGTGCACCAGTCAGATTCTCCCTTTTCTCCCTTATGTTATCGTATAGATTTTTTTTGCTTCCTTTTATAAGGTCAATAATAATACGAACCAATTTAATATAAAAGCACTCTAAAAATGTATTTTCTGTACACCAGTCAGATTCTCCCTTTCTTCTTTTTCATGTTATCATATAGGATTTTTCTTGCTTCCTTTTATAAGGCCAATAATAAGACGAACCAATTTAATATAAAAGCATTCTAAAAATATATTTTCTTTAAGGCTGTGTACCAGTCGGATTCTCCCTTTCTTCTTTCATGTTATGGTATAGAATTTTTCTTGCTTCCTTTTATCAGGTTGTCTAATTCAAAGATGAAGTTTCCGAATTCTAATTTTTTTTTAATTACACTCTTTAAACATTTCACATTTTAGTTCAGTCGTTATTTTTTATAAAAAATAAAAAAAAAGAAAAGAAAAGAAAAGAAAAGAAAGAGAAAAGAAAGAAAACGCTCACTAAACTTAAAAGCGACACGTTAAAGAGTAATACTGAAACAATAGAATTAAAAAAAAAAAAAAAAAAAACTTCATTTTTGAAGGAGCTATCTTTCTAAAACGAAGCAACAAACATGTCATAGCATAACAATAGCAGGAAGAATGAGAAAATGTGGCTGGTGTACAGCTTTAACGCATAAAATCTGCAATTATCGAAAATTTGATATTTTATAATTAAACTGAATCTTCTATTTTGCTACAGAAGCAAATAAAATACATTCATGTTTTGTAATTTTAGTTATTTTTATGAAAAATACCAATTATTTATTAATACACTTAAAAAAAAAAAAAATTGTGAATCTAAGAATTAATATTAAAATATGTAATTTTTATTGGAAAAAAAAAAAGCTAGAATTACGGAGTTATTTATTTATAATTAATGCATAATTGTAGAATATATTATTTTAAAATGCTCCAATTTAGTTTTACCCAAACTGTTTACACTCAGGTAGAATTAAAAAAAAAAAAAAAATCATTCATTTTGATTACTTTTTGAACATATATATGTAGAAAAGTATTGTAATCATGACAAAAATTCAAATTTGAGATATAGGTTTTTATCTGTACGTTTCGAGGTCACTTGATTTCAGTTTTGCTATTTTTACTATTAAATATGGATGTTTGTGTGTGTATATTATCTATGCGTGTGAGTGAACACGATAGCGTCTAAATATTTTGTTCCAATAAGCTGAAAATTGGTTAAGTATCTTATAAGACACCGTAGCACGATCTGTATAGATTTTGATTAATCTAGCACTTTTAATATTTTTACAGACACAAAAAAGAAATTGTTTATCCTTAGGGCATATGACTTGAATTTATTTAAAGTGCGATAGCGTGTAATTGTTTCATTCACTCGATCTTTAAATTTATATGCATGTTATAGGTCACCACCGCATGAACTTTGGTGAATTTAGGACTCATAGATTTTTACATGGACACGACGAAAAATTCTTTATTATTATGATCAATTGTCTCAAGTTATTTGTAGTTCAATAGCGTTAAATTATACAAATTACTTTAATAAAAAAGCACCACAAAACTGGCGTTGTAAAAAATATTACTTACAAACTTTGAATAAACACCATAAAATGCAATAAACTCGCAACAATTGTTTCGGGTCGAAAAAACACACGACCCTTCATCAGACGAATAAAGTAAGCACGAGTGTTGCAGTCAAAGCGGCAACGCACAAAATCGTTTAAAGTGAAAAGAAAAACTTTATAAAGTAGAAAGTAAATATAACAACTGGTGTGAGTAGAATTGTACAAGAAAACAAGAAAATAAATAAATGAGTGAGATTAACCCTATAACAATCTAAGGATATCAAAAATTAAACGAAAATCAAAGTTACGTGAGTAATTTCCAAGCATCAGAGAAGAATGGAGTGGAAGAAATATCATTAACAAGATTTTTCAAATTTTTAAATATGTAAAATGCTTCATGAATATCCAAATGGGAGGAACAGACAGAAGATGAAATTATGTTAGTTTTGGAAAAATCAAAACGATGACCTTGAGACCAGCAGTGGGAAGCAATAGAAGAAAAGACCCGAAACAAGTGTTGCGAGTTTATTGCATTTTATGGTGTTTATTCAAAGTTTGTAAGTAAAATACAACATACTATTTGAAAAAAAATTCTCAAAAACCCTGTTATAATTTTCTCTTTTATTTATTTAACGACTTCTCTTACCTAAATTTATTTAAACTCTTTGTCTTTCTTTCCTCTTTTTTTTTTTTTTTTTTTCTGTCTTTCTTATTATTTATTTATTTGTTGAAAATACGTTCATTTTGCATTCATTTTAGTTTAGATATTTTATAATTTAATTTCGCTTCCAATTATTCCAGGAGCATTATTTCATTTATTTTGCATTTTGCTATTTTCCTTTTTTTTTTTTCTGAAACTGCATTTCTAATATGAATTCGAGAAGAAAAATAAACAAAACTACCCTTTTCCTGTATATTCTTGTTTATTCCTTTTATTTATTAACTCACTATGAAAATGTTGTGCTCCTATAAAACTCGCTATGACCCGAAATCTAATTTATTACATTGCTATTTCTCGATTTTTTTGTATGTGTAAGTATGGTACAAAAAGCACTTTCATGTTATGCATATCTCTTTCGCGTATAAAAAATACAGTTTTGTCGATTGCATTTCATTTTTTTTATTGTTATTATCATTCTAAAAAAGAAACCTGTGCGGCATTCACACAACTTTTATTTTCAGCAGAAGTTTTACTATTGCAGTTTAATGTGTAAGATATGAGCTATCTGAAAATTTCTAGTGTATTTAAAACAATATTTTACAAGAGTTTAAATATATGGGAGTATTATTCACATAATAGAGAATGTGAATTAATCGTTGCTAATACTATTTTTGCCATTAAATTCACAAGAATAAAATGAATGGACGCAGAATCACTATAAGAATTGCGCTTAAATTCTATAACACACTAATCTGTTTAATGACGAACACAAATTTGCAATTAATATATACAATGCATTAGTTAAAACTGTTTCGAAAATAACATTACCTGGTGAGCACCGTCTGTGCTAATTTTCATAACTAAAATGAGAACAACTGAAAATTCTGAGCATTTATACTCAATCACTTATGATCGCGTCTGATCATTCTGACATCTCTCGATGAACGCCCGCTTCTTCTCGTACTTTCGTTTCAGATTACAGCTGTTGCCATTCTGCATCAACTAATAAATGAGAGGCTACGTGAAAGTGTTTTCTCTGGAAGTGGGAAAGTTGAATTCCTTACATATATATATAATAAAAATAGTTCTGTATTAAAGGAACAACCACCCCTTCTCCCTCACCGCCATATTTGAACATTGCAGCTACATTTATGTAGAATCTAAAGCTGTTTTTAAATTTGAAATTTAATTTAAATTGTCCAGAGAGTTGCCGCCTTCATGCCTCTCTAAAACTCATTGAACAATTTTTTTTTTTTTTTTTTTTTTTTTTTTTTGAGTAAACTTGTATAATATCTATAAATTATACTCACACAGCCACTTATATCCATAAGAATCTATAAACATGTATAAATGTTTAAAAAGATCCACTAAACTTCTATAAATATCCTACAGATATCTATTAGTACGATAAATGTCACACTTTTTTACACCTATTAGATATCTGCTACATATCCAATAAATCTTCAAATATCTAATAATTGGACTTGTTAAATCTAATAGACATTGAAAATATCTAAATCTTGTTTTGATCTAGCATGTTACATCTATTAGACATCGAAATTTCTTTATATATATATAATAAAAATAGTTCTGTATTAAAGGAGCTACCACACCTTCTCCCTCACCGCCATATTTGAACATTGTATAAACATCTATAAACATGTATAAATGTTTAAAAAGATCCACTAAACTTCTATAGATATCCTACAGATATCTATTAGCACGACAAATGTCACTCTTTTTTATATCCATTAGATGCCTGCTACATATCCAATAAATCTTCAAATATCTAATAATTGGACTTGTTAGATCTAATAGATAAGGAAAATATCTAAATCTTGTTTTAGTCTAACATTTTACATCTATTAGACATCGAAAAAGGCGCGTCTAAATTTCGTCTATATTTAAACATCTAATAGATATCTATAGTCAGAGAAGGATATCCAGGACTTTTATTGGGCATTCTTTAGATATTTTGTATCTTTTATGGATCATTGGATGTAATTTAGATGTCTAATGGATATCAGTGGTTATATGGGTATACGTTCTAAACACTGTATCTAAAATTAGCAGAGAAAAGAAAAAGGGCATGATACATGTTAAAAAGTACTATTAGTCTTTTCCAAATGTAGCATTGATATACCATTAATGCCATATTTTAGTGGAACATGAATTTTTTCATATAAAAAATGTATGTCAATTTCATTTTGTACAAACTAATTAAATATATTAAAATATTCCTACCAGAAATCTCACAAATAGACATAATTTGTTTCAATAATTTTGTATGTCTTTGTACATAAACCATTTGTCCAATTTGAATAAAAATTTAAGGTACTGTGTCCGTATGAAGCAGATTTAGAATACCTAGTTTGGACCTCTTGTTGATGCATATATGTTTTTGTGTAATGATGAGAACAGACATACAGTCACACAGACCTACTGTTAAAAACATTTTTATAGATTCAGAACACCTCAGAACGTTTAAATATAGTAAAATCATAATTTCTAAAATTTAATCAAAATCAGTTTACTTTCTTCACCATACAAAAATGAGGAAAAGTAAAAAATCGGCATTAAAAAAAAAAAAAAAAAAAAAAAAAGAAAGAAAAGAAAGGGAAAAAAAGAAAAGAAAGAAAGAAAAGGTACTTTATTGTATTTGTAATCATTTTTAATATCAGAATGTCTGTTTTTTAACACAAATCTATTGACAAAATTTCCTTAAAGGAAAAAAATACGCTCACCATAACTGATTTTTTTTTCCAACATAAAATAATAATAATAATAATAAACTAGTTGGCGTAATTACAGATTTGTTAGTGTATATTTTAGAAACGAGACTACGAAAAACTATCAAATTTATATTGTTTACAATATCAGAATTTAAATTTTTTCATTTAAGTGAAATGTTATGTTATTTTAAGGGTAACATTGTCCCTCCGCTATTAGAGAAAAAAATTCTTAACTTAATCTAGTTAAAATTTTAATACCAATTTAGGAAGGTATCAGAGTGAAGAGAAAAAGATTATACAGACACGACATTATTTCATTATTTAAAACATGAAAATCTGACATTGACAGATTTTAATTTAGTGCCAGAGGCCTGTTTTTTCTCTTTTTCCCAATGAGGGGGAGGTGTGCCTTGGGGGGGACTCATGTCAAAGGTGTGCCTTGGGGGGGGACTCATGTCAAAGTTGTACCTTGGGGGGACTCATGTCAAAGTTGGGCCTTGGGGGGACTCATATCAAAGTTGGGCCTGGGGGGGGACTCATGTCAAAGTTGTACCTTGGGGGGACTCATATCAAAGTTGGGCCTGGGGGGGGACTCATGTCAAAGTTGGGCCTTGGGGGGGACTCATGTCAAAGTTGTACCTTGGGGTGGACTCATGTCAAAGTTGGGCCTGGGGGGGGACTCATGTCAAAGTTGGGCCTGGGGGGGGACTCATGTCAAAGTTGTGCCTTGGGCGGGGACTCATGTCAAAGTTGTGCCTTGGGGGGGGACTCATGTCAAAGTTGTACCTTGGGAGAGACTCATGTCAAAGTTGTGCCTCAAAGTTGTGCCTTGGGGGGGGGACTCATGTCAAAGTTGTGCCTTGGGAGAATTTTTTATATTTTTTAAAAACTTGTAACCTTCGTTATGAGTAATCAAATTATCTACAAAATCTTCATTCAATAAATCTCCATTCAATAAACCGACTGAAATAGGCCCTTAGCACTTTTAAGAGTGACATATAAAAATTCGACAACGCTGTACCGACTGAAATAGGCCTCTAGCACTAATAATAAAAATAAATGTAGTATGCATCAAGTTTCTTCATGAAAATTTCACAAAAAAAAAAAATAAATAAATAAATAAATAAATAAATAAAATAAAATAAAATAACACAGAAAACATACTATATTTCTAAACTAAAAATTCCAAATTAAGTAGAAATGACTTTTTCTATGAATTTGAAAGAAATATTTTCATGTTCTGTGATTCTCTCCCTCATAGTAAAAATTCAGTTTTGACAATTACATTCTTTCTCTTTTAACTTTCTTCTATCATGGCTCCCGGCGGAAGCCATGATTCTGTATACAGGGTGATTATAATTAAAGTTACGATTTCAAAATGCTATAATTTTAAAACTACCCATCAGAGCGATTGGATATTTTACCAGAGCAATCGTGAGACAATGAAATTTTGTTTGGCAAAAGAAAAAAAAGTTCCAAAATATGCCGGTAATTATCTGTAAAGTATTTGTTTCATGAAGCTCTTCTTTTTCTCTTTTCACTATGACTGTTTCCGCTGTAAACACGTATTATTGTCTTTTTGCTAAAAAAATTGTAGTAAACCCTTGAAGTCTCTTGTTTCCTGCTACTTCATTGGGTTGGTAACAACATTCCTGTGTTTAATGAGTCCATTTAGGCGTTTCCCCTGAAATTACCCTGACAGCGCCCTCCATAACAACATGTCGGAATTACTTTTTTCCTCCCCCAAACAATTTTGCATTGTCGCACGATTGCTCTGGTTAAAAATCAAATCCCTCTGATGGGTAGTTTTAAAATTATAACGTTTTGAAATCGTAATTTTAATTTAAATCACCCTGTATATAGGAGAAAGTATTGGATACATGAAACTTTTCTGCCTTCGGTTTTCTACGTTTTGAGATGTTTTGAACATGATTTGACATTTTTAAGAAAACGTCTTTGTTCAAGTCACAACAATTTTCTTCCCGCTGTATCTCAGCATCCAATGGGTGGAATTCAAAAAGTGTTTATATTTGGTTGAACTTTGGCGATATTTTGCATTGATTTGTCTTTGCGTTATATCTTTAAGCAGATGACGCTTCTATCCATTTCAAGACAAAGCTATATTTCACTTTCTATGTAGTATAATTGCGCAAAATATGACATGTATTAAAACTATAAGGAAAAATTATGTTGATTCAATTTGGATGCATATAGGAAGTTAGATAACTTTCTTATACTGTAATTAAATTCCATTTGTGAGAAGACAATATCTCAGTTTCTAAGAAATATAAATACACCTAACTTGATATGTGATATGGAAATTAAGGGAAAATATATTGATTTAATTTGGGCGCATATCGCACTACAGGCTTTACTGCTGTGCTGTACTGAGAAAAAATATATATACCGCCTTACTCTAGAATTAATAAGTGTCCATTTTCTAAATCCCTGAACTAGAAATATAGATTTCCGAGCTATGTGCATAAGGCACGCCAATAAACTGAATAGACGAAATGATCGAGAATTTTTAGTGTACACATTTCTAGATGGTGAAACAATATTCTGAATACTCAGAATATTCTGAATCATTTATAACGCCAGAAATTCTTGCTTGATATTTTCTAGAATTTGGTAATAAACCAAGATTATAGTTGCAGAAACCCGACTCTTGTAGTCTCATTTATTTGCAGAGATTTTTAAATAACTTTGCCCTCGAGAATATCGACGCTCTAGAATTCTAATAGGGACTTCTAGAACTCGCTTTCCAAGGGGACTAGAATTTATAAGGATGACATGGAACTATTTTTTCTAGAGCCACAATTTAGATTCTAGATGTCAGTTACAGAATTTTTTCTGTGTGATATTGCTATTCTTCAATATTTGCTGTTTACGCAAAAATAGTTTCTATATTTTCAGTTCAGTTTCTATGCGAGATGAATGCATAAAACTATATATATTCAATAAATACCACGAAAATTTATGTTGATTCAATTTTTGTGTACATTCGGCGGTAGATAGCGATGCTGTTATTCACTTTCAGTGTTTTTTCAGATGGCTATATCTCAACATCTATTGGTTAAAATTGAACTAAACTGCATATGTAAAATCTTTATTGTGAGAGGCTATGTTGATTAACTTTTTGCGAATGATAAATATATAGCATGATATAGAATGATATAGAAGAATGTTGTCTGGTGACCAGATTATATTAGTTTAATTAAAAAGGTAGGAAAGAAAGAATACAAAACGAAAAAAAGAAAGAAAAGAAAAGAAAACACAATTCGAGCAAAACAAGCATTTTCTTTTATTCTCTAATATTTTCAGTTATAGGATATTTATTTTCGTTTATAAGGTCGGTGAACATTTTAAAATTCTTTTGTAAATAAACGTTTTGAAATTAAGAAATTTTGCATATATGTGCATTAAAATATAATAGCGTTAAATATATCAAACTTTCTTAGAAATTATTTAAATTAAGAAGTAAATTTCCAATATGTTTACGATTTCGAATTTTTTAAAATGGTTTAGCCTTGTATTTTATTTATTGTATTTTATTTCATTTTATTTTGTTTTGTTTTTAGTACGACAGGCCATGCTATTTCTTTCAATCTAGAATTTTGTGTCGTCACCGTTTGTAGTATTCCACCTTGAATTATATGTATTTGTATATGTCAAAAAATGAAAAAAAAAAAAAAAAAAAAAAAAAAAAAAAATGAAAGCTTTATATTTATATATATATATAATTAAAATAAAGAAATGTAACAGCTTCAGTATAGAACGAAATATATTATGTATTATTATTATTATTATTATTATTATCAAGTATATATATTGACAAAAAAATTACAAGAAAATTTAAAAATTTAAGTTTCGTGTATTTATAATGATTTTGGAATGATACGATCTTATTACTTAAATAAGAAATTTATTTGAAAATATTAATAATTAACTTTTTTTTTAAATTACTGCAAATAAAGTGAAAGTTTCTAAAACAATGACGGCAATTTCTAATAAATTAAAATAAAGGGAAATGTCAAAAAAAGGCTTAAATTTAATAAAAGAAATGGCAATTTCTAAATGTAAACAAACTTTGCGTCATAACTTTGACAGTTAAAAATTTATTAAGATTGTAAAACTACATATTGAAAGATTTTATTATTTTTAAACGAAAACCAAATAAATAAATAAGTAAATATCTTTCTCTCTATGTCGAAAAAAAGTGAGCATACAAACATTTTTTTTTTTTTTTTTAATAATTAAAATAAAACTGAGAAAAATAGTTCTAAAGAAATGGAACAACTTCAGTATAGAAGCTCTTAACAAAATTTGAAATTTGGCACAAAAGTAGATCGGAATTTTCTCGCCAAGATCTTTACTTACACGTGTGCAATAGCCATTTGAGTTCACAAAAGACGACAAAAATTCAAAAGCTGCCAAGGGGCCCTTAAGTTAATGCTATACCAAAGAAATTTTAAGAAATCAATGTAGTAAATGATGCTAAGGGAATGAAACAATTTACTGCATGACTTTATATGGAAGAATAGATTAAAATAAGTCTGCGGCATTAAATTAAATTTTGTTTACAAAAATTGTATACATATTTCTTTTCTTTCTCTCTCTCTCACACTTTCTTTTCTTTTATTCTTTTGTTTAATTTAGTTTACATGAGTGTAGGTTGAATCTTTAATATTAACAAAGCTCTTACTAAACATTCAAAAAACAGTTTTCAAAATAGTTTTCGTTCTATTTTTGAAGGAAAAAAAAGGAGCTATTATTTTATTTTTTAGAAAGGGAAAATATATAACAATAATAAATAAAGTAGAAAAGTTTCTTGTATATTTCTTCATCTAAACTTTTTTTTTTCTTTTCAAATAAAAAATAAATAAATAAATAAATAAATAAAATAAAAATAAATAAACTGAAATATACTGACGCTATTAATTTAGCTTTTTATATGTTAAAAAAATCACTTTCATTTCTTTAAATTTATAATATTTTAATCAAAATGTATATAAAATTTCTAAATCCACTACTTTTTTTTCCTTTCAAATATTGCAGAATTAGCCAAAACATTTTTTTTTTTTTTTTAACCTTTTGCCTTTCTAATACTTTTCTGACATTTCTTTCGTGGAAAAAAAATGAGAACTCAAAACAAGCTCTCATTTTTTCGAATATTTTTTTTCTACTTAGATCTTTACTTACAATGAGAAAGCTATGTTCGTAAGAAATCTCTATGATTCTAAATTTAATTTAGACTTTTGGGACCTTTTCTTTTTCTTTCTTCTTTGACACTATATCTAGAATTTCAAATTGGTATTTTTATATTCTACTATTCTCTGATAAAAAAAAAAAAAAAAAAAAAAAAAAAAAAAATAGTTTTGCTTTCTTTGTTATTTATTTCACTTGTTTTTTAACACTGTACTTGCAGCAAGTTGAATTTTTAATGCCCGAAGTAAAGTTGAACCTGCGATTCGGGAATTTTCACTGTATTCAGGTGTGTTTTAGATAATTCCTGTATTACCCCAAACTTTCTCATCAAAAAAATCTTGTGTGAAACAACCGCACGGCTTCCATTACCCACTATTACATGTATCATATTCATTTTTTGGAGATGTGAGGAGAAAAAATAATGTGATCAGAAGGCATAAAATTGACCTAACGAAGTTGAAACTTAAATTTTTTTTTGTATGAGAAACTTAATATATGTGTAAAGACATATAAAATTAAGTTTACATAGTAAGTTAAAAAATAAGAAAAAAATAATAAAAGAGTTATTTTTTGAAACACCAATTTCCTAGATCTAAAATTAACCTACCTAAGCAGGATGGCTGTTAATTTTCCTGTAACAACCACGTAATACATAAGAAAGGATATCTAAAATTGGTTTATGTAACAATTTTCAAGAAAACCGTTAGAGCCGTTTTTGAGATACCAACTTTTACCAAAACTTGGCACATTCAGTTATTGACTGGAAAACAATAATTATATACAAAAGGGCATTTAAAAAGGAGTTAATATGGTGAGTTTGAAAAAAAAAAAATCCGTACAGCCATTTTTAAAAGAACGCACTTGCGAGACCGTAAATTGAGCTATTTATACACGACGCTTATCAATTTTCCTGAAATTCGAAAGGGTGTCTAATATAGTGTTTATATAGCAGCTTTGAAGAAAATCGTTGGAGCCGTTTTTAAGATACGGACTTATGGTCCCATTTCCGGTTTCCGATTACCCACTTCCGGTTTTTCAATTTTCACTAAAATTTAAAAAATTCATCTGTACACCAGACATATATCAATTGTGATGTTTCGTAGTTCTATCTTTATTAGTTTCGGAATATGACAGCGAGAATGTTCCACACATACACACACACTGACCAATTGCCAAAAACTACTTTTTTGGACTCAGAAGGCCTTAAAACATGTAAAAAGACTGGTAGGTGAAAACTCGATATCGAATATTTGGACCGAATACAATACTTTCATTACCTACGGTAGTAGCGCAATGGAAGAAAAAAAGAAAATGTAAGGAATATAAAAAGTACAGACATTTTTACACATTTTTAAAGTCCAAATACCTTTTTCTACCTCTCTGTAGCAGTAGAACACTACTAAAGTATTACCTTATAAAATCCTCATTATTGACTATAATGAGGTAATATGCATATTTTTTTTAGAATATATCTTTAAAAAAATATCATTAAGTAGCTAAAAATGTAAGTTTGAAATACATTTTCTGTCACTCTCATAGTGCAGTTGATAAAAGATTGAATGATAAATACACACATGCATTTTTCTTCTACACTGTTAAAAATTTGGTATTAGTTTGAACTGAAACTTTGTACTGAAGTAGTTGCAACCACCCGATGGTTCAACCTTTTACCATGATTTGTTAATTTTAAGTTGAACCTAACATTGATATTATGTTAATAAAAGAAATTCAAAATTCGACCGAGACGGGGATCGAACCGAAGACCTTCTTGTCTCAAATCAAACACTTTGGCACTGTGGCACAGTGCCACACGTTCTTGCCCGCTAATTCTGTGTTTCGTTGATTTTGATAAAAATGGGTCTTATCTTCACTGTTAAAAAAGTGCAACTTTGCTGCCAGAAATTATCTGTAATTACAGAAAAATACGTTTTGTTAACGTAATGTGTCCGTAATTTACGCCTTTTTTCTCAAATTACAGGGAATTTCTGGCAGCAAAGTTGCATTTTTTTTTACAGTGATGGACCATGGGTGAGTTGTTGCACAAAATTTGCACTTCCTCCTATATTTTCCACCACTCGCTTTAATTTAAACTCGGTTTGGTTTCAGTAGGAGTTTTATTGATTCATACTTCCCTTATGAACGGATGTATGTTAGCATCAAGTTTTGATACAACTTAAGAGAAGTAGAAAATTTTAAAAGTTAGGTTGAAACATATTATGGTATTGCTTATAACTTTACTCCATATAGTGATTTAAGTTTGATTTGAAATTTTCAACAGTGCATTGCTAATCACCGATATATTCAAACAGCTGCGGAAAATGGTTGGTAAAGCGTCGACTTCGTAATCTATGGATTGTGATTCCAATACTTGAACCGACCAATGACCGCCATGTGCGTTAATAGTAACTGGTGTACGTTAAATCCGTGGTGGCAGGGGTGTCCTCCATGTTCCCCAAATCAGTACCACTGAGGATTACCGAAGCGGAAGAACCATCCCCTCACAGAGGATCGAAATTGTCATGGCAAGTCTTCAAACCACCCCTGTGAATCACGGGACCGTTGCTAATAACTCACTGTAAAGCTCTAATGCAATACGAAAAAAATCACTCAGCTTCAACCACTCAACTAATTAATTTAATTCTAGTGTAAAACAATAAAAAGAAATTGAATATTTTAGATATTCTAAAGTTCGTGTGACTCTATGAATCAAGAATAGAAATGTATGGAAAAAATGATATTTTTTCTTATATTTTACTTATTTGTTTATTTTTTCTAGTGTGTTTATTTTTTTATTAAAACATTCCATTTGGAGGGGGAAAAAAATAAAAAAACATATTTAAATTTATGCATATTTTGAAATCTAATTTAATGTTTTGAGAATAATTTTTCCATCTTAGTTTCTTTTTTTCCTAACAAGAAAAGTACGGTTCACTTAATGGAATTCTGTTTTCTTCTTACAACTTATACATATATTCACAGCATATAATTTACAAATTGAAAATTGAGTCATCGAAGTAAGATCTAAAAATTTGAACCTTATTTTAAATGCTTCAACGTGGTTACTTAAATATAGGCTTAAAATTTTGAAAATATCTTAAATACTTATTGAAATTCAATTTTTCCGACTGAGTGAAAATAATGCCTGGACCGGGACTCGAACCCCGGATCTTTGACTTACAAGGTCAAGGCTCTACCAATTGAGCTATCCAGGCCGACATCCCGGTCAGCATTACTCACTCAGACAACCTTTTAGGCAGAAATATCTTAAATACATTTTTTAACTTATATTTTTAGAGATTTATTTCATAATTGTGAAATGTACATTGTTCTTTATTTGCTATCGGGTTTTGATTTATTTTTTTTCACCCATGTATCTCCTAATCTGGTCTTGGCAGACTGGGGGAGTGTTGCCGGCGTAAAACTAGTTTAACCCCACAGGCAAGTCACAAGTCTTGCCGCTTGCCTCCTTCCTTCCTTTCTTGGGTTGCTTTTTTCCCTGGATTTCGATTCAGTTTGCGTTTTTCTGTTGGGATTTGGTTGAGTTGGTTTGTGGTATCGTTTGTTTTGCGGGCTGTTAAAAATTAAATTTTTTTTCTTTAAATATGTGTATTTCATCCCCTGACGATTTTTTTTTTCACCTTTCCGAGCTTCTCCTATATAGAGAATTTATTCATTCTTATTGGTCTTTGTAGTTTTGGTGATCTTGTGTCTGTTGCTTGGCTTCTACTGCGCTTAATGGGTCATTATTATTCATTACAGGGTTCTCTTTTTTCACCTTGAAATATTGTCCTAGAGTCAAGCTTCTTTTCATCAGAGTCTAATTACACGGTCCTATTTCAATTTTCAACAGGTATTGTTGTGCAGTGTATTGGCGTCAGTGCTATTGTTGAACTTGTTAATTGAATCAATTTGGGAAATCTTGTTGCTTTGTTTGGCGTGTGTATGTCTCTTTGGTGAATTGTTTGACTAACTATTCTTCGTTCTCATTCTTTGCTTCTACTATCAAAATGAATATATATATATATATATATATATATACAAGGTGATCTCCGTTTATCATACGTAAAGTATTTGTATCATGAAGCTCCTCTTTTTCTCTTTTCACTATGACTGTATCCGCTGGAAATACATATTCTTATCTTTTTTCCTAAACAAAAATTGTTGTAAACCGTTGAAGTCTATTGTTTCCTGCTATTTATTTCATTGTGTTGCTAACAACATTCCTGTGTTTAATGAGTCCATTTAGACGTTTTCCCTGACATTACCCTGACAGCGCCATCTACAGAAACATGTTGGAACTACTTTTTTCCTCCCCCAATCAAAATTTCATCGCCTCACGATTTTTCTTTGGTAAAATACAAATCGCCCTGATGGGTAGTTTTAAAATTATAGCGTTTTGAAATTGTAACTTTAATTATAATCGCCCTGTATTTTATTGTTCATCAATTCTTTATCTTTTTTTAACACTTTTCAACCGAGTTCAAAATGGTTATGAGTTTTGACTTCGGCTTGTATGTCTGTCCGTCTGCCCGCGCTCTAACTCCCATAAATATTAATAGAATTCCTTTAAACTGATAGATTTTGTTCAAATTCAATATTGGATGTTCCTTATTAAAAATGGGGTAAATACCATTGTATACGAGAAACCTGAAAGTATTCCGAAGCATTGAGTTCTATAATAGTTATTTCTATAAACTATATTTTAACATCTTTATTTTGCAAAAACCTTAATGAAATTAAAATTTATTATTCATACGCACACACAAAAAAAAGAAAAAAAAAAAAAGGCTTTTTATAAAATATAACTAACTTTAAGATTTACTGACTACAACACTAAAATATACAGTTTCATTAAAGACTACAATAAGGAATTTGAACAAAATCCTATTTTTCTGGTAGTTTTAGACCCATAAATTTCAAAAAGTATATTAAAAATGCAAAAAAAGTTCTCATTAATTTTAAAAATAACTTTAAAATTAACCAAAATTCACGTGACTTCAAAAAGCTGCCTGACGTCACACTTTATGGTACTTCAATGTTTACATTTTGTTAGCCTAGTTAGGAAGCAGCAATTCGTTTTAACTTTCGTAATTATTAACCGTTTATGTGATTTCTGAGCATTCCTTTTTCATCTTATAATCATTTAATATCATTATCACCATTTTCCATTACCATTATTTTCAATTGTTTTCTTTTCATAGCAATTGTCTAATGTTTTCATTTAATAGGATCCTGTGGGACGCTAAAGAATAGCTTTTGAGAAGCATTTAGCCGTTGAATTAGTGCAAAATGGTACAATACAATATTTATACTACGATTTTTTAATATCCGTCATTATTATAAAACACAAAACCTATTTCACCGATTCAAGAAGCAAAGCAAAGCACGAAATCGAATGTAAACAACGATTACTCCCGTTTTGTTTTCATAAAGAGTGACGTCACGATGTATTATACTGCGTTTTCTCGATAGATTAGAGTGACCATTATTTTTTTCATTGAATTTGGGGTAAAGATAGCAGCGTCCTCGAATTTTGAGGACGAAAAAAAATAAAAAAATTATTAAATCACCTTAAATTGTAAACTTTTAGTAATTTTTATGTATAAAGCACCTAAAAGAACTTATTGCAGCTTATTTATTATACATATAATAAATTACTATAGTAAAACATTAATAACTTTATAACCGGCGTCCCCAAATGTGTTGTAATTTTTCAGGGGGACGAAGGTAGTTTTGTCCTCGAGATTCGGGGACTGTCCTCCAGATTCGAGGACATATGGTCAGGCAACGATAGAGCAAATAGTGCGATGTTAAAATTGTTATAAATCAGTCATTAGATTTCAAATAAAGAAAATGTATGTATTTATTTTCGTACCTTTTCATTTTCTGTTATATTAGGATAAAATCAGAAAACGTGCAAATTTTTCATTGAAAATTGCTGGTATTGCATTCCGTTTGTGTTGAGTATTTTTAACTCTTTCTAGCAGTTTTTAAAAGTGATTATCCGTTCAATTGATCTATCTGTCTGCATTTCTGTCAATTAGCCTGTCCATTGTGTAATAACGTAAACAAAGAATGATGGTTAAAGAATACAACAAGTATGTACATTTGGAAAGAGTTAATAATCAATGTTAACCGCATAATTTTAAAATTTTGTTTTTCTTTCGATAGTTTTATATACTTGTTTGCTTGTTTATTTTCATCTTGTTTGTCTATCGTGTTCATCCGTTTACTTTCTACATAAGAATTTTACGTTATTCAAAAAAACTCCCAATAAGAATTTTTCGTGATTCCAAATCAAATTTAGTGCTTCAAGTTTTTTTTTTCTTTTTTTTCTTCCTTCTAACTACACAGATGGTTTAAAGGGTAGTTTTATGTTTTCTGAATACCGCATAAGAAAAAAAAAATCGAGTTTTGTTTACTACATTTTGTTTGTTTTTATCCTTCACGTGCTGCTTAGGAGTTTTATTTAAAATAAAAAAAAAAGTAAATATTTGAAATAGGTTTTGCGCATGCTTTTGTATCAGGAAATACATTAATGATGGCTGCTTTACACTACACGGTGAAAGATAAAATAAAGTAAAATAAACGTAGAAAGTGAGAACGAAAAAAATGTTGTAATTTTTTGTTCGTTTCTGTGCGTCTTCTTTACTCACAGTAAAAGAAATTTTGAATTAAAGAACAATTTTGGCTTCTGAATTTGTATGGGATTACACATTACTTTGAGTTCATTTTAACCCTTAACCCTTTAACGTTCACTACTTAATTTTATTTTAAAAATTACTAAACTAATGGTAAAAATGTCTTTTAGACACATAGCTGATCATAAATATTTAAAAAGTAAAAAAAATAGCATAAGTTCCATTTCGATAAATTTTAGTTCAAAACATATGTAAGTTAACCTTATTAAATTCAAGTAATATTTAATTTAATAAATAAAACACTTTGTAAGTAAACATTATAGACTACAAAAACTCGTAAAAGTTGTCTTAGGTGAAAATAATAGTCCAGTTCTTCACTAAATGAAAAAAAACTAGACGTGAGTGAATCATCAAAACAGCAACTTGCACACGCGCACACTAAGAAACTTCAAGGGACTTATGCATTTAGCTTCCTTTGAAGCAATTTTTGTTAAATTTTGGAATAGTGTTGCTATCTACGGAACAGAAAAGGAACAAAAGTTTAAAACCTGACTAAAACAAGGCAGAAATTATAAAACATCTGCTGCATAAAATTGTTAAATTGTGTTAAAAAACTGCTGCAGAAATGATTGTTAAATTATGTCAAATGTTTGGTTTCGCTGCGAAACCAATGAACATGAACGTTAAAGGGTTAAATGCATGAATTTTTATTTTTAATAAATAACATTTGAAATCAACCAAGAAATGAGTGGAGTTAATAGGAAAAATAAAATAAAATAAATAATCCACATAAGATTTAAAAATAATCTGGTGTGTCACTCACACGACTTTCTCTTACCCTGAAATTTAATACAATAAATACAGGTTGGAGATTAAGAGGTAAGATAACAAGTACTGTTATGTAAACCTATGTTAAACAATTCAAATTAGGCTGTGGATAAGATTTATATGATAATTAATTCTGTGTGAGGGGGGCTTCCGATCCCCTCAACCCCCCGTTTCATTTATGCACCTACATTTATATAAAATTTAATTAGGTTATTAAAAAATAATTCTGTTTTTAAAAATAATTTATTAAAATTATTATTTAAAAAAATTATATTTTATGATAATGCAGACGATTTCGATATTAGAGAAGTAGTATAACACTAAATATCCAAAAAAAAAATCCATTTTATTCTCAATATATATATAAAATAAAAAAAAAAAAAACGATTTTTTTTTCTAAGTTTTTTTTTTTTTTTTTTTTTTTTTTGTCTTGTTTTGTTTTTTTTGTTAAAAGTGAAAAAAATCGATAACTTTGTTTTAAAGTATCGCAGATCGTTGGTTCGTTTTAAAGGTATTGGCGAGCTCTTTTGAAAGATACCCATCATGAAAATTTACTCCCCTTGAAGCAATCCTTTGAAAACTGGGGGGCGACTTCCCCCCAGGCGGGGAGGCGTGACTCCTACATACACAAAAAAAATTTCCCAGTTGACTATCTCTTTTACACTATATATATATTCGTTTCATTTGGTTTAGTGCAGTCTATAGACGTTAAACTCTACTTACCTGCAATTTCCCCCATAGACGTAATGTACTAGAATTCTCTTGATTGTCCCTGTACACGAACCATTTGCTTGATCTTAACGAAAAGCTTACTGTAGCATCCCTATACATATTTAGAATGCCAAGTTTGAACTTTCTGCCATAATTTGTTTTTGAGATATGCTGATAACAGACAGACACACACACAGACACACAGACAGACACACAGACACACAGACAGACACACAGACATACACACAGACCATTTGCTAAAAACATGATTTTCGTATTCAGGGGACCTCAAAACGTGTAAATATAGCAAAATCTCGCGTTCGAAAATTTGAGCCAAAAACAATACTTTCTCTCTCTACCTTATGGGTAAGAGAAAGTAAAAAAAAAAAGTATAGATGTATGAAACAGATCTACATCAGATCTGCTTCAAAATGGAAAAAAAAAATATTTTTCTTGCATAAATATATTAATTTTTATAGAAATAATCGTAATTTGTAACACCCGCTCTGTAAAGAACAAGAATATTTTTGAATTTGATGTTGAGGATTTGTAGATGGCCGTTAGTTATTTTATAAATTAGTTTACTTAGTTACTTAGTTTACTTTATAAATACAGTTTCAGAATTCCTACGAAGTGTCCAACTAATAACACAGGAATCGTTAATCCAGATAAACAGGTATTTTCTTGTAGCTATTATGATGAATTTTATTATATATGAATTGTTCACATATTTAGCACGATTATAGATGACCAGATAAGCATTTTACTATAAAATGGTAGGTATAATTGGGGTAATTAAATAAATCGGAGTGGGAGCCCAAAACGACGACTTCACTCATTAAGTCATGATGATGAAGTGACGCTTCGATTTCTTGATTAATTTCACCAGAACTCTAGTGGACGCCAAATTCAAAAAGTAGAGAAAAAATGGTTGTAATTATGTTACGTATGAATACATACAATTTTTGAAAAGGTTACCACGGTCCTCACTAAACGCCAAAACACGCCATGAGAACCCGGAACTTTTGAGCAAAATTAACACACCATGTTATGAAACAAGGAATTCACTTATGGCGACAAAACTGTATTTATTTGTAAGATGAAAAGAAACTGAATTAGGAAAAGTCAAAACAAGCTATTGTAGATCTGCATTAACGTTAAAGAACGAGTAATATATGATCAAAGGTTTCGATAGAGTTGCAATAAGCAAAAGATACATATGTGGGAAGAGGGAGAATGTAAAAATTTAAAGAACATACTGTATGAGAATTTAAGTTGCAATTTAGAGGTCATAAAAATGTATTCGTTAGTTTAATTTTTCTTTTCTTTTTAATATGATAATTAGGGCTGTGCCGATTAATCGATTAATCGGTTCGGTTAATCGATCAATGCTTAGTCCCGATCAATTTTTTTAATCACGTTAATCGAATCGATAAATTCAATTAAAAATTTTCAAAATCCGATTAAAATTTTGAAACTACGAATTAAAGTAAAAGTATTGTCCTGCCTACAAAATATTTTTTCACATATTTTACTAACAAACATTCATCAAATAATGAAAACGCAAAAAATAAAATAAAATAAATAAATAAATAAAAATAAAACCTCTCAAACGAAGTTGTTGCACTTTTGTTGATAGAGAAAAGGGGAGGACAGTTATTAAACAAAATGCCGCTTCCTGTGCATGCTGGAGCAACATCACCTGTCTGTAGCCTTCTACAGAAAATGTTGGCTAGGGTAATAGTATTCTCAGAAACAAGAAACTTTAAAAAAATAGAAATGCTAAAGATAAAAAAAAAAAAAAAAAAAGGGATTGAGATATTCACTATCCCTCTGATGGGGGAAATGTCAACAGAGTTTCATAGTATCTTCAAGCGTCTATTGTCTATTCAGAATTGCTGATAGTAACTATTGAAGTAGAAACAGAAAATAACATCCTGTGTTCTAGTCCGAAGTGACAAAGAAGAACTAAAATATAAGAATTTGAGATTTTTATGATAATGATATAGAATTTTGAGAATTCATTTAAAAATAGTGACAAGCGAGAGGGACAAGGCCTACAAATATAAAACTGAAATAGGTGTAAATGAATTTAATGTTTCTTTCAAAATTAATCGAAAAATTAATTTATTAAAAATATAATAATAAATAAATAAAATTGAATAAGTTAAAATATTTATATAAAATTAACACTTAAAGTCACCAATTATTACTCTGAAAATTGATTTAAATTTCAGTTATGAAACAGATATAATTGATTAGACAAAAATTTTTGAAAAAAAAAAAAAAAAAAAAATCAGCCAAACTTATGAATAATATATATGTACACAATATGAGGGTTTTATTCATCACTGAAATAAAATTATATAAAGAAAAAATGAAAACCGATTAAAAATCCGATTAATCGATTAATGAGCTACGATTAACCCAGTTAAAACTCTTAATCGATTATCACCCCTAATGATAATATATTCTTTAGAATATGTGATAATCGACATCACACGAGCCAAAATTAAATTGTACTCCGAAATTGTATCCAACAAATGAAAATTGTCACAGATAAAGAAATAAACTGTCAAAGGTTCTTGTTGAGTACGGAAACGATAAATTAGTTTTGGTAAAATTAAAATAAAATATATATATACAGTCGGTAACAAAAGTGTCCGAACACTAGCAAAAATTCCTATGTAAAAAAAGTACACTTCATACGGTTTTGTTAAATAAATCCTTGTCGAATCCATTTCTTAGTCAGTCTAAGAACATGATTCGATAAGGATTTATTTAACAAAACAATATTAATTGTACTTTTTTCACATAGGAATTTTTGCTAGTGTTCGGACACTTTTGTTACCGACAGTAGATATAAAAAAAAAAAAAAAAAAAAAAAAAACTCTACGCAAAAGTTGCTATATAAAGAGATGTGAGGTTTTAAATCAGATACTATAAAATTTCTCTAACTCTTCGTTCACACACACAGGCAAATAGTCACTTTCTAAAAACGAGCGAATCATGTTTATAACACCTCAAAACGTGTAAATTCATCGAAAAATGGAAGTCAAAAATATTCATGAATCCAATACTTTCATATGTCATTTCATATGACAGCGCCACCTAACTATTAACACGAACAAAAATTTAATCAATATAATCAATATTCAATCGTGTTCAAGAAATCTCAAAACGTGTAACTTCATTAAAAACGGGAAATTGAAAAATTTTCCTAGTCTTATACAGTGAAACTTGAATAATTCGAACTTGTTTAATTCGAAATTCTGGATAATTCGAATTTTTTACTCAGACCCTTGAATTTTATATTAAAATAACGTTAAAAAATCGTGGATAATTCGAATTCTATTTTGGATTATTCGAATTTTTCATACGATTGTACCTTTAAAATATTACAGTAAAATTTGTTCCCGGGATTTTTTCTCAGCTGAAGTGCATTATATATCTTAACAGTCTTTCAAAAGAAGGATAAGGAAATACAAGAGAAGCCCCTAGATAGTGCATCAGAAGATATGATGAATATACATGAACTTCGAGGTTTTTTTAATTGAAAGTCATGCCCAGAGCTGCCAACCTAATCCGGCAAATTGTTAGTACCGCCCCTTTTTCTACACCACATAATTTTTAAAGTATTTTTCTTCTTAATCCATCGTATCTACAATTCAAGAAAATTACTCTAAAAATTAATTGGTGTAGAAAAAGAGGCGGTACTAACAATTTGCCGGATTAGATTGGCAGCTCTGCCTGCCTAATGTAGTAAGTAGATTCTATTTTTGTATCAAGTCATATTTTATGACACAAAGATAGTACTTAAAGAAGAAGTAAAAATATCTGACTATTTTTTAAAAAGTGTTGAATAATTAAGCTCGTAAAAAATATTGATTTAATGGGGGAGGGGGGAGGGGATGTAGCACTATTCTTAGGTATAAAGTTTATGTGTTAAATCTTTGATCGTAGAGTTTTAATTTTTTAATATATCTCTTTTTTTTTTACTTTCTTCTATATGTAATATAGAGAAAGTATTGGATTCGCGAAAATTTTCGAAGTCCACTTTTTGATGGATTTACATGTTTTGGGATATGGAGAACACGAATTAATAGTTTTTAAAAAATGTCTGTCTGTCTGTCTGTCTGTCTGTATGTCTGTATGTCTGTCTGTCTGTCTGTCTGTCTGTCTGTCTGTCTGTCTGTCTGTCTGTATCATTTTTTTGTGGACGCTGTATTTCACGAACCAATGAATGAAACTTAACCAAACTTGGTATTTAGTTGCACCCTGACATAAACTGGTGCTGATTAGATTTTGGGATCAATCGCTCAATAGGTGGCGTTGTGATCGCATTTTATGCAAATTTTTAACATGGCAGCATAGGACAAAATTCCGTATAAATGGGCATAAAGAGAGTTATTTTACACTTGTGATTGTAAAATTAATAGGAATTATTGATAATAGTAGTAGTTAGCTAGGAAAAAAATTTTGTGCATGGGGGGGCATCGGTTCCCCCCCTGGGGGGGAAAATCCCCCCCGGGGAAGTAAATTTTCAAGATGGGTATCTTTCGAAAGGTCTCGTTGATAATAGTAATAGTTAACTTGGAAAAAATTTTTGTGCATGTGGGGGCATCGGTTGCCCCCCCACCGGGGGGGGAAGTTCCCACCCGGGGGGGCAAAATTTCAAGATGGGTATCTTTCGAAAGATCTCGTCAATACCTTTAAAACGAATGGTTGAACGATAAATCTGTGATAATTTAAACCAAAGTTATCGATCGCAATTTTTTTTTTTTTTTTTTTTTAACGAAATTTAACCAAACTTGGTATTTAGTTGGTCCCCGACATAAACTGGTGCTGATTATGTTTGGGGATCAATAGCTCAACAGGTGGCGCTGTGATAGCATTTTATCTAAATTTTTAACATGGCAGCATAGGACAAAAATTCGTATAAATGTGCATAATTAGAGTTGTTTTAAACTTGTGATTGTAAAATTAATATGAATTATTGATAATAGTAGTATGTAACTAGGAAAAAAATTTTCTGCATGGGGGGGCATCGCTTCCCCCCCCTAGGGGAAAAATACCCCCCCAGGGGGGGTAAATTTTCACATTGGGTATCTTTCGAAAGATCAGGTTGATAATAGTAGTAGTTAACTAGGAAAAAATTTTTGTGCATGTGGGGGCATCGGTTGCCCCCCCACCGGCGGGGGAAGTTCCCACCCGGGGGGGCAAAATTTCAAGATGGGTATCTTTCGAAAGATCTCGTCAATACCTTTAAAACGAATGGTTGAACGATAAATCTGTGATAATTTAAACCAAAGTTATCGATTTTTTTTACTTTTAACAAAAAAAAACTTAGAAAAATATCGCAATTTTTTTTTTTTTTTTTTTTTTTTTTTAACGAAATTTAACCAAACTTGGTATTTAGTTGGTCCCCGACATAAACTGGTGCTGATTATGTTTGGGGATCAATAGCTCAACAGGTGGCGCTGTGATAGCATTTTATCTAAATTTTTAACATGGCAGCATAGGACAAAAATTCGTATAAATGTGCATAATTAGAGTTGTTTTAAACTTGTGATTGTAAAATTAATATGAATTATTGATAATAGTAGTATGTAACTAGGAAAAAAAATTTCTGCATGGGGGGGCATCGCTTCCCCCCTGGGGGGGAAGTACCACCCCGGGGGGGATAAATTTTCAAGATGGGTATCTTTCGAAAGGTCTCGTCAATACCTTTAAAACGAATGGTTGAACTATAAATCTGTGATAATTTAAAACAAAGTTATCGATTTTTTTCACTTTTAACAAAAAAAAAAAAAAAAAAAAAAAAAAACTTAGAAAAAAAAATCGTACTTTTTTTTTTTTTTTTTTTTTTTTTTTATATTGTTACTGATTGAATATGTATAGGTAAATATAGAAGAAAGTCTTGTGGTGGCCACAACATACTAGTTTTACTTTCTTCTATATGTAATATAGAGAAAGTATTGGATTCGCGAAAATTTTCGAAGTCCATTTTTTGATGGATTTACATGTTTTGGGATATGGAGAACACGAATTAATAGTTTTTTAAAAATGTCTGTCTGTCTGTCTGTCTGTCTGTCTGTATCATTTTTTTGTGGACGCTGTATCTCACGAACCAATGAATGAAACTTAACCAAACTTGGTATTTAGTTGCACCCTGACATAAACTGGTGCTGATTAGATTTTGGGATCAATCGCTCAATAGGTGGCGTTGTGATCGCATTTTATGCAAATTTTTAACATGGCAGCATAGGACAAAATTCCGTATAAATGGGCATAAAGAGAGTTATTTTACACTTGTGATTGTAAAATTAATATGAATTATTGATAATAGTAGTAGTTAGCTAGGAAAAAAAATTTGTGCATGTGGGGGCATCGGTTGCCCCCCCACCCGGGGGGGAAGTTACCACCCGGGGGGGCAAAGTTTCAAGATGGGTATCTTTCGAAAGATCTCGTCAATACCTTTAAAACGAATGGTTGAACGATAAATCTGTGATAATTTAAACCAAAGTTATCGATTTTTTAAACTTTTAACAAAAAAAAACAGAAAAATATCGCATTTTTTTTTTTTTTTTTTTTTTTTTTTTTAACGAAATTTAACCAAACTTGGTATTTAGTTGGTCCCCGACATAAACTGGTGCTGATTATGTTTGGGGATCAATAGCTCAACAGGTGGCGCTGTGATAGCATTTTATCTAAATTTTTAACATGGCAGCATAGGACAAAAATTCGTATAAATGTGCATAATTAGAGTTGTTTTAAACTTGTGATTGTAAAATTAATATGAATTATTGATAATAGTAGTATGTAACTAGGAAAAAAATTTTCTGCATGGTGGGGCATCGCTTCCCCCCCTGGGGGGGAAGTACCCCCCCGGGGGGATAAATTTTCAAGATGAGTATCTTTCGAAAGGTCTCGTCAATACCTTTAAAACGAATGGTTGAACTATAAATCTGTGATAATTTAAAACAAAGTTATCGATTTTTTTCACTTTTAACAAAAAAAAAAAAAAAAAAAAACTTAGAAAAAAAAAATCGTACTTTTTTTTTTTTTTTTTTTTTTTTTTTTATATTGTTACTGATTGAATATGTATAGGTAAATATAGAAGAAAGTCTTGTGGTGGCCACAACATACTAGTTTTTTTTTTTTTTTTTTTTGATAAAATAGTATATGTAATTCGAATTTTTGTATATTTCGAATTTTTCTCTGGTCCCTTCAACTTCGAATTATCCAAGTTCTACTGTATATACATAAATGAAGAAAAGAAGAGAAATTAAATCCTAAATAAATTAAAAAAAAAAAAAAAAAAAAAAAAAAAAAACAGAACTTTCATAAACCAAATCCTTTTTTAATTTGCGTATATGTTCAATAGTATAAAACTTCGATCTACTACTCATTCATTCATAATCATTTTTACCACTCTAATGGCCGTTGCCTCTTAGAAAGAAAAATCTGTAGTCGAGAGTTTAAGAATTCTACATCTATACAAATTACTGTGTCCATGGCTTTATTTGAATTTTAAGTAATTGCCAGATTAAACAACTTTCTTCCTTAGGATTTTTTTAATGTAAATGAATATTTGTATAAAATAAAAAGTGCATAAAAGTTAAAAGCATTTTAAATTACCTCCTTGACATCGTAAGAAAATAATTTTTGTATTCTGCGAAGCTAATCATACCTTTCGAATTGTGCCACTTTCAACCCTCTAAACTCCCATAATTAATATGGTAAAAGTGCACGACAAATTCCATATTTGTCTATTAATATACAGATTTTTCTTTATGATGAAAATCGTCTACATTTATCAAGGAAAAGAATTCTGATAAATAATAACTATAATAAAGAATGTGTACTACGTGAATTTTTATAGGAAAATACAGAAGAAATGGTGGAAACAAAATAATTGTTAATTTTACAATAACTTAATTTTTATCCTTATTACATTTTATATATTTTTTGTAATACAATCGAACCTCGTTAACGTGAGTCTCAAGGGGGATAAAAAATCTGTTCATGTTATCAGTAGTTCATGCTATCACTAACTAATCTTCATATAACTAAAGTAATCTTCATTTTGACGGGGACTGTGGAAGCAGTTCATGTTAAAAGTAGTTCACGTTAACAGTGTTCACGTTAACGAAGTTCGACTGTACAGGGTGACAAGAAATAACTTGGACACACATGATACATTCTAACTTTAATGCTAATGAAAATATTATGACCAAACTTCAATAAATATGAATACATTATTTTGTCTATTATATTTACAAATTTTCAAAATGGCTACCTTTAGCCTTAATACAGAGCTTTAAACGTGTCACAAAATTCCCGGCTATGGGCCGCAACTCACTTACTGATATTTTATCCCATTGCTTGCATAAGAATTCCTTTAGGGATGCCAAAGTTTTATGAGATTTAGCACACACCCGCCTTGTCTCTAAGATGGACCAAACAGAATAATCCATTGGGTTCAAATCTGGGGATTACGGTGGCATTCTTGAGCTCCAATGAAGTCAGGAAAATTTGTCTGGCACCAATCTTGAGTGCCTTTAGCTCTGTGTGGAGGTGCGGAATCCTGTTGGAAGGTCCATCTTTTGTTTTCAAAGAACTTTTGCGACCATGGTAAGACAACATCTCGCAAAACTAGTTTGCGATAGTGGTAGTTACAGATATTTGGTTTGAAACTTCGTCCAAGCTATTTCTTGTCACCCTGTAATTCTTCAATGAATAATCTTAGAGTATAATTTGTATTACATGTACCAGAATGACTAAATACCCAATAAGTACATTAAATGAACCCTGTAAATGAATACATATATTGGTATTATATACTTTTTTTTTTTTTTTTTCATTTTACAACTTTTTTATACTAGTTCAGAAAAAAAAAAAAAAATTATTTTCTCTTTTATCATTTTCTATAAGTAACCTTCTTTCTTCCTTTGTTCTTAGATTTTTTTTTTCTTTTATTCCATTTACGTATTTACTTTTTACATAAGAACTTTACGTTCCACCGAAAAACATTCGTAACATATCTGTAGGATTCAGAATCTATTTTAGTACTTCTAGATTCCTTTTTTGCATATACAGACGGTTCAAGAGGTACTTTTATGCTCTGATATTTTTTCCTCGTAGGGAAAATTCAGTTTTATTTATTGAATTTTCGTTTTCATCTTAACATACATGCACCTGAGAGTGTATCTCGAGTGTTATTTAGGGTTCGAAAATTGAATATTTGAAATTAGTTTTGAGTATATTTTTCTTGTATTAAATACATCATTTGCGGTTGCTCCGGGTGTTTTAAAATATTTTTAAAGGCGTGATGGAATGGAATAAGTATATTGAATATTTTTCTTTTTTCATTTAAAATAGTTATTTAGTGATATTTTCTTTCAAACAGATATAGTGAGGTTTGGAAAACTAGTTTGTAATTTATTTATTTTTTGCTGCTAAAATTTATGCTTTAATTATTTTTATTTTATTTTATTTTTAATTACTAATTATTCCATGATAAATAATATATATATATACACCCCGCGACAAAAAGATAGGTAAAAAGGGGTTTTTCTTTGATTTTTCACAAAATAACATTATCTAAATTGTGCTTATCATTTAGTATTATCATAAAATAACACTATTGCCGGACTAATATTTGTTTTAAGACTAATTTAGAAAAAATTTAAGACTAAAATTATTCTAATTTAAGACTACACACCGCGACAAAAAGATAGGAACAAAGGGTTATTTATTTATTTATTTATTTATTTTTAATTTTTGAATATGATTATTTTGAATATCAATATTTTGAATATGATTCAAATATTTAATATGTTTTTGATATGATAATATTTTGTTATGATAATAAATGATCAGCACAATTTAGATAATGTTATTTTATGAAAAATTAAAAAAAAAAAAAAAAACTTTGTTCCTCTCTTTTTGTCGCGGAGTGTAGTCTTAAATTAGAAACATTTTAGTCTTAAAACTTTTTTAAATGAATCTTAAAACAAAAATTAGTCCGGGAATAGTATTATTTTATGATAGTAATAATTGATAAGCACAATTTAGATAATGTTATTTTATGAAAAATAAAAGAAAAAACCCTTTGTACCTACCTTTTTGTCGTGGGGTGTATATATATATATATATATATATATATATATATATAAAAGATATAGATAGATAGATAGATATAGTGTAACCACGTTTCCTACGCCTAGCAGTGAGGACGAGTCGAAAATCTCGGAGGGTTTCCAAGTTGACCAACTGGTTAGAATTTAGTAAACATCCAGTCATATGGTATTCCCTTATCGCTTATTTTCTCTCAACGAAAAGCTTGTCTCCCCTATTTTACTAGTGGACTCGGTGAATCCGCACTTGCGCAGAGGCTTCCATGGTCGCAAGAAATGTAGTTAAAGAGTAGATAGATAGATAGATATTCAGTGCCCGCAGCAATCATATATTTACACATGCATTTTATTATTTTGCCACCACTTTAATCAATCAGTATACTTTTACATATTGCTTTAGCTATAAATCTTGACAAAAAAATTATAAAAAATTAGTGGTATTAAAATAATAAAACAAACGCGAAAATATAGGACCACTGCGGGCACTGGATATTCTGAAATTATGATAAACAAGAACGAAAAATTATACGGTTCATGATAAGTATACAATTAACCTTTTATATCTACAGATATCAGGTTTAAAAAATATTTACCCGTATGTTTGAATATGTTATCTGAAGAATATAATAAATGGTTTTAATAATAGAATACAAGAAAATAAAAATTTATTCACAAAAGAGTGTTTGTTAGATGTCTGAAACAACTCACAAAGTGATCATTTCTTCTTTTTTTTTTTTTTTTTTTTAATATTCAAGTGTTTAGTTTAAATCGAAATTTAAAAATCTTTTAATTTTATTGTAACGAATGCTGACTCTTAAATTATTTTACTTCTCACAAATTTCGTCTGTGAGTTTATGTGTGTGTACGTCTGTGTGTCTATTTATGTTTAGAATGCTTATATTTGATTTTTTTCTTCATAAATTAAACTTTAGGACTAAAACATCACATAATACCGCCATCTGTTGGAAATTTTATAAACATTTTATTTTAACTCTAATGCTGCAAGACAGCAACAGTCAATAAAATTAGCTTTATAATCTTGCTGTAGAAATAATTTTGACTTTTTGGTATGTTGTAGAAATGCAACACGGTGATAAAGAGGGCTACACTTTCAACACTTATTAACACTTTCTAACTTTACGTAGTCATACGAAGCTTTACAATAGTGCAAACATGTGCCCGTCTGTTTTTTGTTTTCTTCTATATTCAATAGAAGAAAGTATTGGATTCGTAAAAATTTTCGACGAATCCACACGTTTTTAGAGGTCTAAAACACGTTTTTACCATTTCTAGAAAATATCTGTCTGTGTGTGAGAGAGAGAGAGAAAAAAAATTTGTAGCGACTGTATCTCCGGAATTACTGCTCAGAATTGTATAAAAATTTATATATAGGTGCGCCTTGATCTAAGTTAGGGCCTATCAACTTTTGGTGTCAACTACTCAACAGGTCACGCTTCTATACAGCGATTTCTGCAATTTAAAGGGAGGCTATATCTCAGGTTCTATTGCGTATAATCAAACAAAACTTGATATTTCGGAAGTTCATTATGAGATATTGTACTGATTCAATTTGAATGATTATCGGCCGACAGGTGGCGCTGTTATACAGCGATTTCCGCAATTTAAGGGAAGGCCATATCTCAACTTCTATGGCATGAAACTGTACGAAACTTGATATGTAAGATAAAGATTATAAAAATGCATTTATTAAGAAGTTGTTTACAGACTTCAAAACTGTCTTTCATTAGATATTTAGTGTTAGTTTTCTCTAAAATGAAAATCATTTGCATTCATTCTATTAGATAATTTTAATAAATAATAGTTTTAATAAATTATTTGCACTTTGTGAATTTGTATAGAAAAATATAGAAAAAGTCTTGTGGTGGCCACAACATGCTAGTTTTTTTTTTTTTTGTTTATATATATATATATATATATATATATGCAGGGTACAACCAAACTACTCATGCGAGGTGAAGTTAGCATTCAATTTTTCTGATATACAATCTTTTGAGAAGATTCCTACACCAATAATACCCAAATTTTAGTTTGTTCTGTAAGAGACATGTAAAATCTATATGCTTATATAATTTTTCAGTGGTAATTAATGTTTAACTATAGGATAATAAATGTATTACAGTAACACCAATAAAAACATACAAAATAGTTTTAAATAAAATTTTATATTTTCGCCATTATAAATTGCATTTCTTATACTAATTCCAGGAAAATAAAATATTTATTTGTTTGTATGTTTTATAAGATAATCTACTCTTCGTTGTTCTGGAATTCTCTACTTATTGTATTTGTTTATTCACTTTCTATATGAGAGCCTTTGTTCTACAGAAAACATATGTAAGAACTATCTTTACGATTCCAAATCTAATTTATTAGTTTCTGATTTCTTTTTTTACGTATATAGACGGTTTAAGAGGTATTTTCTTGTTCTGATTTTCTATCTTAGAACAAACCTCATTAAATATATAATATTGCTTTTTCATATTATATTATTTTATTTTATTACATATGCATCTTGTCATACTTTTCTGTTTTGAATTTCTAACTCTGAAAAAGAATCCTCATTTTGTTTATTATATTACTATATTAGTATTTGTTTTCGAAAATTTTAATGTGCATGCCCTTTGTTAAATTTACGAATTATGCCCTAAACATTTAGTATTTGATATTAATTTGATGTATTTTACACTCTAACACCCACACATGTTAGAGAGAGTATTGTTTTGGGTTAAATTACCGAAAATGAGATTTTTACTTTAATTACATGTTTTGAGGTCACCTGAAACCGAAGATCCCATTTACAGCAGTTGTTCTCTCTCGCTCTCTCTCTTTCTGCGTCTATGTTTATGTCTGTATGTATGTATATATATATATATATGTGTGTGTGTGTTAATCCATAGTCAGAACAAATATTCATTCTTAAGAACAAATATTAGCAAGAAGTCCGTAAGTCCATTCAAATTGAGTAAGCATTTTTTCTTTTATAATGGCTATCACGCATATCAAGTTTACTGAATTTGTACTGAAAATCGCAGCAAAGAAGCGCCACCCTACGGTCGATATGCACCCAAATTAAATCAACTTGGTTTTTCATAATGAGATTCTCATATATTAAGTGGTATTCAGCTATGCACTGTGTGCAAGCTGCAACGCCTTCTCGTAAATTGGGGGGGGGGAGAAATTAAGCACACCAGCCCCTCCTATTGGGGGCTGGCACCAAGATTTTTCAAGATGTTATTCCAGACCAATGAAAATTTTACAATTGTAATATTCAATTGTGAATGTCAGTACTTTTTTTTTTGGGGGGGGGGGGCTTCAGTCCCCTAGCCACCCCCTTAGATCCACCACTGCTCCTCATGCATGTAAAAAAAAAAATTAAAAAAAAAAAGTGTATTATTATGGTTAAACACTGCAAATTTTGTGTAGTAATTCCAAGCATTTTGTACTTTTTTCTTCTATTTTCTTGATTTAGTTCACTTCCTAAAGTCGTTACAGTTTCAGCGTGTATCGTCACAAAAGTTACTCTTGAATGAAACTTTTCGGCTTAACCGGATGACAGAAAGTGGATTAAAAGCTGAAAATAAATTTTAAACTGGAAATGAAGACAGTCTCAGAGCCCCTTAGCCAATCACGAGTCCGTTGCTGCTTGAGCATGAATTTCATCTTATGAGTTGTGCATGCATGTATAATTTCAATTAAATCGAGTGGTGGGTATTTGTGCAGTAATTGCAATGATTTTTTTTTCTTTTTCTTTTAGCAAATTGTGAAAATTATAGCCTACGTGAGCATACTTGCCATCATACTAATTAATATTCCGTAGTATTGTTAGCCGCGCCTTATTTTTCACACCAGTATCTTTAGAGAGTATTTTTCTACTTATTTAATCGTAATTGCATTTGGAGAATATTATTCTAAAAATTTATTGGTGTGAAAAAAAAAAGGGGCGGGGCTAGCAATACTACGGGATATTAATTAGGATGTTGGCAAGTATGCACGTGAGTAACACAGCCTTAACACACACAATCACAACAAACAAACAATTACCATGTCCATCGTAATTCACAGTGAGCTTTGTTACTACATTTATTATACACTATAAAATATGTTTTACAAATAGAGTTCTAGCTAAAGAAAATCACAGCTATAATAGAAATGGAAATGAAAGCTGTGATACTTAGCAAACATAAATGAAGATTATTTGAAGGGGACATTACTAGGCGAGTCGTATTAATCCTGGACGATAGGACCCATGCCCCATCCCGCCCGGTTCCCGCTGTTCAATGTATTTTTCTAGTCAACTTTGTCCCCTTATTACTTCCGGTGTGAAATTTTTTTTTTTTTTTTTTTTAACACACTTGACATTGTGAGTTTTTTTGCTTTTCTTCCCATGCTATTCCTATGGGGTTTTTAGCCTTTTTCCCCCTCTTTTTCTACATTCTAAAGTGGCGGTGGCCCGTAATTACAATAATAACGAGTCGTATTAATCCTGGACGATAGGACCCATGCCCCATCCCGCCCGGTTCCCGCTGTTCAATGTATTTTTCTAGTCAACTTTGTCCCCTTATTACTTCCGGTGTGAAATTTTTTTTTTTTTTAACACACTTGACATTGTGAGTTTTTTTGCTTTTCTTCCCATGCTATTCCTATGGGGTTTTTAGCCTTTTTCTCCCTCTTTTTCTACATTCTAAAGTGGCGGTGGTATAAAGTGGCCCGTAATTACAATCGACCCGTAATTACAATTTCTCACTTATGAAATAAACCCTTAAGACTTGGCGAAAAATGCTAGAATTTTCAAATTGCGATAATTTCACTTAGAGACATGGGGTTTCTATTGTTTTCCTTCTCAGACCAAGAGCATTACAGTAAAAATGGTTATTGCAGTAAATTTATTTTGCTGCACTGTGCAAAAATGCTGCACAGTAAATAGGCAACAGATTTACGAGCAGGTTGTGCTGTAATCTTCTATACAAAGTATTTCACAGTGTATAATACATGCAAGTTGACAGCAAATCTACAAGATTCATGCATAACATCACAGCAGCTGTGTAGATAAGATGAGTCAAAATGTTAAACTAACACAATCAATAAATTTTAGATTGCCTCGTATATAAAGATTTATCTGCGTAGAAACAGAAAAACAAAATTTATTAATTATTGTGCATGTAATTTTAATGCAAAAATAATAAATAATACCACATGAATTAAAAAGTTTTAAAATACTTTTTCTTTTATTTAAAATGAAAAAATTTTGAGCTGTAGTTGGGGGTCCACGGACCTAGTCCACTTCCTAAAATTGTTACTGTTTTAACATGTATCGTCACAAGAGTTATTCGTAAATGAAAAATTTCAGTTTAACCAGATGACAGAAGGGCCACGGTAGCCCGGTCGGTAGAGCGCCGTTCTTCTAATAGAAGGATTGCGCGTTCCATACTTGTGCCAGCCAAAGACCATCGTGTACCTAATGGTGGCTGGTGCATGTAAAATCCGTCGTACCTGCAATATCCTCTGTTCCCATCCAAATTAAACCTCTAGGGGGTCACCGAAGCGGAGAAGCCATCTCCTCCGTAGAGGATCAAATTGTGATGGCATGTCTCCAGACCATCTGTAGGAGTACGTCTCAGACTATCGCCGATTACCCAAAGCGAATTACTAGTGTGAGATTAAAACCCAACCAACCGAATAATAGAAAGTGGGTTAAAAGTTGAAAATAAATTTTAAACCGGAAATAAAAAAGGCTGAGGACCCTTTGGCTAGTTTTAAGCGCGTTGCTGCTCAAAAATATACTGCTGAGTTATACTTGCATAAAAATTAAGTTAAATTGGGTGGTGGGAATTGCGTGAAAATTCGCGTGAAAAATTTGACACCAATAAACAAAAAACAAAGTTTAAAAATGTAATAAAAATATAAGAAGTATTACAAATATAGAGGAGAGGAGGGTATAATGGAATAGTCGGGAAATATGGAATGCCGAGGTTTCGGATCTGATTGGTGCTGCTATCTCTTCAAAATACTATGAATTACTCATGGAGGATTCTCATGAAGCAATACAGTAAGAAGCTTGTTGCTGTCGTACCATTCTCTATAGAACAAAGTATGTTTTGTGATTTTCAAAATTTTTGCAGGTAAGTTTTCAAACATTTAAACTTACTAGTACACATGTGTTTTGAACATTGATGTTAAGCAGAATGTATACTCAAAGAATTGTAGTTTGTTATACGTTGGTCGTTTTTTAGGTGAAAATATTTTGTCCATCAATTTAAAAGTTCATTTTTAAAGATGGCGTGTCGGTAGGTATTTCATAGTATCATCTGAAATTGACTTCCTGTATTCAACTAAAGAAACAGAAAATAAAGATGCCGAATGTATCTTCTGCCACAGGAAATTCTCCGAAGATCATTTTATGAAGTCTAATTAGTTTTTCTATGGTTTAAACAGTCTAAACCATCTATTCCATATTATCCGACTATTTTATATTAACCTCCATTTGTAACTTTTTTTTAAAGTAAACTTTTTATAACAACAAAATATTTAATAAAGAAGCATCACAAAACTGGCGTTGTAAAAATTATTACTTACAAACTTTGAATAAACACCATAAAATGCAAAAAACTCGCAACAATTGTTTCGGGTCGAAAAAACACACGACCCTTCATCAGGCGAACAAAGTAAGCACGAGTGCTGCAGTCAAAGCGGCAACGCACAAAATCGTTTGAAATGAAAAGAAAAAGTTTATAAAGTAGAAACTAAATATAGCTACTGGTGTGAGTAGAATTGTACAAAACAACAAGGAAATAAATAAATGAGTGAGATTAAACATATAACAATCTAAGGATAACAAAAATTAAACTAAAATCTAAGTTACGTGAGTAATTTCCAAACATCAGAGAAGAAAGGAGTGGAAGAAATATCATTAACAAGATTTTTCGAATGAATATCATTAACAAGAAGAAATATCATTAACAAGATTTTTCTGGAATTTATTTAATTCCGTGTTCGTCCTGCAACTTAGGTTATATTGGTCAAACTAGGAGGCGTTTGAAATACAGAATAAATGAGCACCGTCGGAATGTTCGTAATGAAGAGATTACCAAGTCTTCTATTGCTTCCCACTGCTGGTCTCAAGGTCATCGTTTTGATTTTTCCAAAACTAACATAATTTCATCTCCTGTCTGTTCCTCCCATTTGGATATTCATGAAGCATTTTACATATTTAAAAATTCGAAAAATCTTGTTAATGATATTTCTTCCACTCCTTTCTTCTCTGATGCTTGGAAATTACTCACGTAACTTAGATTTTAGTTTAATTTTTGTTATCCTTAGATTGTTATATGTTTAATCTCACTCATTTATTTATTTCCTTGTTGTTTTGTACAATTCTACTCACACCAGTAGCTATATTTAGTTTCTACTTTATAAACTTTTTCTTTTCATTTTAAGCGATTTTGTGCGTTGCCGCTTTGACTGCAGCACTCGTGCTTACTTTGTTCGCCTGATGAAGGGTCGTGTGTTTTTTCGACCCGAAACAATTGTTGCGAGTTTTTTGCATTTTATGGTGTTTATTCAAAGTTTGTAAGTAATAACAAAATATTGTTTTTCTTTTTTTTTTTTTAAGTGACAATTCATTTCAAATAATTACACTATGTACTCAACATGATTTCGGGGATTTTTATTAAAAACCAGTAAAATTATTTTAAGAAATGTAAATGGTATTACATAATACCTTTCTCTCATATAGATTATTTCATTTTATCCTATTTTCAAAAGTTATCTCTGTTTAATAATTATATTCAATATAAAAATAAATAAATAAATAAATGAATATCCTTTTCTAAAGAAATATTTTAAATAGTACCAGTATCATACCAGTAGAAAGAGATTAAATTTAGATATCGGATATATCATTTCAAAAAGCCTTTTTAAAAAGGAAAATTGGGAAACAAATAAACAAACAAAATACTTTTAAACAAAAAAGAGCATGTGTTATTTTATTCCCTTTATTTTTAAAAAAAGCGGAAAAAACAAGATGTTAGGGGGAAAAAAGTTAAGAAAAAAAAATTAAATTAACCAAGAAAATGTGATATATCTTGTTTTATTTTATAACAACAATATTCTAAGCTCATTAAAAAGAAAAAGTTAAAGAATAAAATAAATTAAAAAGCAAAGACAAAAAGTAGTTTATAGTTCGTGGTTTTTAAAGTCACTTGGGAAAAGAGGTTAGAAATTATGTTTGCAAAAGTTTTGGGCATTTTAATGTAGTTTTGTTCTCCAGTGAATAGTGCAAAAAATGGGTTGTTTTCAGTTGCATATTTATTTATTCCATTTACTTTTTAAAAGCGTTTTTATAGCTTATCTCTATCTAACAACTTCATAAGTGAGATTGGATTTTTTTTTTTTTTTTTTTTTTTTTTTTTTATAATGCGCAATTAAAAATATGAACTAATCAAAATTTTAAATTTTAAACTAGAACGGACGTCATTTTCTGCAGATATACAATAGTGGGAATATTTCAGATGGATATTTCCATTCTTTTAACAGGGGTAGCTTATGTTAATACCTTTTTGTTATGCAGCCTGATTTTTTTTTTTTTTTTTTTTTTTTTTTTTTTTTTAAGTATTATAAAATAAGTTTTGTAAAGTATTTTAATGATGAAAATTAAAAAAAAAAAAAAAAAAAAGTAACATTTATTTCAAAAGTGTGTTACGTCTTCATTTATTCTACTTATATTTTTAATGTTATTTATTTTATTTATTTATTTCTGATAACTTCGTAAAAATAAAGTGGTTTTTTTATGTTCTTATGTGGTTTTAAAAGGACATAAGAGTATATTTAAAATAATAATAACTGAGAGTAAGTGTGGAATACCTTCTTTTATTCTATGTATATTTCACTCTATGACTATTTTTGATATTATTTAGTTTAGTTTATTTGTTTTATTTATTTATTTATGATAACATCGTAAAAAAGCATGTTTTTCTTATGTATAAACTTTTTTTTTTTTTGCTAAAAAAATTTTTAAGAATTTCATTTCTATACATTCAAATAATATATAATAAAAATGTTTTGTAAATTATTTTAAAAATGAAAAAATATATAAAAAATCAAACCAAATCAAAAATCAAAAACTGAACATGTGTGATATACCGTCTTATATGTTATTTATATATATATTTTTATTATTATTTATTTTATTTGTTAAATACATTTCTTTTTAAAAAAATGAGGTTTTTTTTTTTTTTTTTTTTTTTTTTTTACATATAAATTTATATTTTTACAGACATTTTTTAATAATTTCATTTCAATAAATTAAAAAGATATAAATAAAACGTAAACCAAAATTTAAATTCTTCAAATCAGAATAGGTGACCAGGCTATATATATATATATATATATATACAGTTCGACAAGGATTTATTTAACAAAACGGAATTAAGTGTAATTTTTTTACATAGGAATTATTGCAAGCGCTCAACTAACTTTGCTGCCGACTGTATATATATATATATATATATATACAGTTGGCAGCAAAATTATTCCTATATATTCTCACTATATATATATATATATAATTCCTATATATATATATATATATAAGTACACTTAATACCGCTTTGTTAAATAAATCCTTGTCGAGTCACGTTCTTAGTCAATCTAAGAACATGATTCGACAAGGATTTATTTAAGAAAACGGAATTAAGTGTAATTTTTTTACATAGGAATTATTGCTAGCGCTCGAATAACTTTGCTGCCGACTGTATATATATATATACAGGGCTCGAAATCAACAGTGATCCATTGGTCCGAGACCACAAAAATATTCAACAGTCCAGCAAAACATAAATCCTAGTGGTCCATCGGACCAGTGAAGCTTTTCAATTTCTTAACATATTTTACTTTTGTCTAAAATTGCCCGTAAATCTGTCGCAGAATAATAATATAACAATAGTGAGTGTACGTTTTTATAATTGTCAATATCACCTATTCTCTGTAATTTTTCTTTTAATTTCCCTTTCATAACATTTTTTAACTTTTAATTGTTAATAGTAAATACGTGACATTAAGCTTGTTTATTAAAGCATACATTTTTGTTTTATAGAAGACATTGTCTGTATTTTTTAATTAATTTACAAAAATTTATCATATTTGACTTGTAATTTATAAACAAATGAAGTCTTCGTAAAACAAACAGTTTACAAATTTTTTAATATTTTAAGAATTATAATTGAATGGGAAAATAGACCAGTCAAAGTATGTATGGACCAGTTAAATTTGAAAATTACTTTATTTTCTTAATTTCTACGCCTGTATATATATATATATATATACAACGTAATATAATATAGCATACTTCTAGTTTCTTTAAAATCATTCTGGTTTTACATACTTTCCACCCTAACCTGGAAAATTGTTAGTCCCGCCCTTTTCCCATAGCTGCCAATATTTTAATTTATTCCGTAGTATTTTTAGCCCCGCCTCTAATTCCTACCTTTTTTTATTTAAGAGTAATTTCTTTTTATTTAATCGAATTTATATATTGGAGAAAAAATTCTATAAATTAAGTGGTGCGAAATAGGGGCGGGGCTAAAAACACTCCGGAATAAATTAAAATATTGGCAGCTATGTCTTTCCGCCTATTTTTTAACACCAGTCTTTTTTTAAAGTACTTTTCTTCTTATTTAATCGTAAATATATTTGATGAGAATTACTCTAAAAATTAAGTGGTGTACAAAAAGGGGCGAGAACTAACCATCTTTCGGGTTAGGTTGGTAATTTTGATTTTACAAGATCTCATGTTTTCAGTAACGCAATTAATACATCTTAATATATATTCATACTTGCCAACCATCTCATTAATAACTGTACAATTGTTAACGCCCCCTGAAAAAACGCCCCTTGTCTCACACCACTATATTTTTAGAGTTATTCTCTCCAAATGTTGTTACGATTAAATAAGACTAAAATTACTCTAAAAAATTATCGGTGTGAAAAAAAAGGCAGGTACTAAAAACTGTACGGTTCATAATGAGGTGGTTGGCAAATATCTGTATTGTTTTTCATATATATATATATATATATATATATATATATATATATATATATATATATATATATACATTCATATGTACAAGTGTTGCCTATTTTAGGCTTAACACGTATTTATAGATATAGTACATAGTATAAGAACTGAAAACTATGTGTAAAAAAAGGTAAAACTTAAACAAATAAAACATAAATAACATAACAAATGAAGATTAGTCCAAAGTAATTAAGGAATTAGTAGAACCATTTTAAAATACGTTCCTTGTGACAATAACGTTCTCAAGTGCAAATTACTGCAAGAGACAAAAAATACGAAAATGTTTCTGATAATAGCAATGAATTAAAAAATTCAATATATCGTTATTAATTTGCTCGACATCTCAGTAAGAACAACAATAAGAACATAACAAAAGTTATATACAGGTTCCGCCAAAAGTCCCATACCATCCTCTTTTCTTGGAAATGCGACAAAATTCTGAAAAATAGCGAAACACTTGTTCAATAAATTCGAGGGGAACTTCTTTTGGTGAAAACATTTTGGACTCGGAGTGGTTAAGAGGGGCCGCTAGTGAGGGCAACTTTAAAATTTCAAATGGAACGGTATGTATTGTGATATATGTATACCTGGAAACGTCTCTTCAAGACAATGAATTCGTTATAAATATATATATATATTTTTTTTCATGAAATAATTACACAACGCTGAAAAAAAAAAAAAAAAAAAAAAAAAAAGATTTTTTTCCGAGCTCTAATACCATTCTTGCTGATTCTTATGTAAAATAACCTCCTGAATCCGAATATGACTACCATTTTGCCCAGTCACCCACCATTTTCTCGGGACACCACCCCCTCTCCCAATTTTTATCACTGTTCGGTAATTTTATGGCCATGAATTTGATTTGGAGAATGAAAAACAATTAATTTAACACTTAAAAACAAAAATGCGAATCATCCCCTAAATTTTCCCTTTGCCACAAATGTTCATATTTTAGAATTTTCCGACTCTGTATCCCCTCAGAAGGTAGTTAACAGTTAAAATAATCCTTTTTTCCCCTAAAAATCAAATTTATAGCCACAAAATTACGGAAAAGTGGTAAAAATAACGGGTGCGCCCCCAAAAAACGGTGGGTGTTAGGGAAAAAATGGGCGTCCTATTCTGATTCAGGAGGTCATTTTCCATAATAATTTGCAAAAATGGAAAAGAATTTGCAAGAATTTGCAATTTTCATGCAGAGCAGTGATTAAAGGAGACACATGAGTGTCTTGAGTTTTGAAATGTGGAATTTATAATCATGTATCACCTTTAATAATCATCGTAGGACAAAACTGTTAGTATCAAATTCGCTGTCTTGGAAAGACGTTTCCAGGGATATACCACAAGATATACATTCTTGTAGTATATCCTAGTATATCCCTGTTTTTCTCACTAGCGGTCCCCCTTAACCACTTCCACCGGACCGAAAATATTTTCACCAGACGAGGTCCCATCAAATTTCTTGAATACATGTTTTTATCATTTTTCCAAATTTCGACGCCTTTATGAGATAGGAAAGGGTGTAAGACTTTTGGCGGACACTGTATAAATAATTAAAAACTAACAGAAGAAATATACGAACACAAAATTTTTAATATTTTATTCAAAAGAAACTTATTTCCATGACTTGGGCGACTTTTATAAAAATGTTTTGCTATATTTTATTCTTAATAACTTTAGACGAAAGTATGACTATTTTCTATTAGAAAGAGTTTATTAAACTCTTTTAGTTAAAACTTTTCATGAAATTAGTAAAAAAAAAAAAATTCAATCTCAAAAAAAGAACACTGTTCAGCATGAAAATTGCCTCTGACACCATTTCAGCATATTCTTACGTAAAATGACCTCCTGAATCCGACCATGGCGCCGATTTTGCCCTATCACCCACTTTTTTTTTTTTTTTTTTTTTTTTTTTTAGGAATGGTACCCTATTTTTATCATTTTTCGGTGATTTTATGGGTATAAATTTGATTTTTAGAAAGGGGGAGGATTATTTTAACCGTTAAATATCTTCTGAGGTGCTACAGAGTTAGAAAATTCTTAAACATGGACATTTGCAACAAGGGAAAAATTTTGGGGGGATTTGCCACTGAAATTATGCATTACATATCTCATATTTTTTTCAATCTGTTATTAATGTTATTTTTTAAACTTTATATTTTTTCGTTTTTTAAGCGTTAAATTCATTATTTTTCAACCTTCAAATCAAATTCATGGCCATAAATTTCTCAAACAAGGAAAGAAATTGAGAGAGGTGGTGTTTTATCTAGAAATCGGTAGGTGACTGGGCAAAATGTGAGTCATATTCGGATTCAGGAGATCATTTTACATAAGAATCAGCAAGAATGGTATCAGATCTCTCTCTCTTTTTTTTTTTTTTTTTTTTTTCAGAACAGTGTAATCTTTTCAAGAATAGAAACTGTGCTAAAAGCTACCTTAGAATATTTTATTATTTTAATAGAGTAATTTAATTCTATTTGATACATATAAAATTTTCTTTTCTGTCTCCTCAAATAATTAAAACACTCCCAAAAGCAATTCATTAACTAATTCATGAACTAATACTTCTATTTTGTCGGTTCAATCAACTAATATTCTACGCTTATTACAAACATATTTATTTTGGAAAATTTTAATATCATAATAGTATTTCTAGAAGTAAATATAAATTCTGTACACTGCTGTTCTATAGAGTCAATGAAACAATTTTTAATGTTCCTCAGAAACGGCATTTCACACTAACGTTCTCTATCGAGTAATGTTATACAAAATTAAATCAGCAAAGTTTTTTTTATAGCGATCATTTGAATTTTGGTGTACCTGCATGAGACAGGCTGAGATACAGTCAAAAACATTTTTCAAAAAGTGTTGCTTTGCAAAAACACATGATTGAAGTAAGATAATTTATCATAATCAGCTATTTGTGTGATAGATTTCTAGTAATTACTTTCAATAGATGACGAGTCATAGTCTTCAATAAAGTCATACAAATTATAGGATAGTAGTACCACTCATTGAAAGGTATTTACTAAAATGTAATCAGCTTCATTTTAGGTCAATGAACAGGAAATTGCACAAATTTCTGTACATTAGTTTTTGAGCAACAGCACACATATCTTTTCAAATTTCTACAGCCTCCTACTCATTAGAGAAAAATAATTATTTCATACTCTTTAAATTTTTTATACTTATGTTTCTGAATTCTTTCCTTTATTGAAGTTCCTTTTAGGTTAGTTAAGTATTTGCCAATTTTCCTTAAATTTCAGAAAATATGTATTATAAAGAAACTTTATCCTAATAATCGATATTTACTAAATTTTCGTAAATAAATATTTTAAAAATCTATATAGTTATTCGTCTAGAAAAAAAAAAAATAGCTATTCATATTACGAATAAATTTTCTTGCAAAGAAAAATTTGACAAAAGTGTGAATTTCTGGAGATTTCTTTCAAAAGTTTTCATATAATTCTACAAAAGTATTTTTTGTGATTTTTTTTTTTTTTTTTAAATAAATAAAAAAATATTACAGACTGAGGTAAGGGGGAAAAAAATCAGAAAATATCTTCAGACTTTTTTTTTTTTTTTTTTTTTTTTTTTTGAAGACATAAAAATTATGCTCTATATTTTCCAGTATGAGCAACGCTGCAAATAAATTAGATTGTGAATCCTTCCTTTCTCTTTTCTTTCTTTTGTCCGCCTTCGAATGATATCTGGGTACATAAAAAAGAAAGACCCAAATGAGAGTCTTGCGATTTCGAAAAAGAGGAAAACATATTACGTTATATAAAATTCCTTACATTAATTTCATAAAAATCATTTGGAAGGGAAAAATAAAATAAGAAGAATTTATTCAACTAAAGTTAGCATTTTATCTTTTCTTATTCTTGATTCAAAAAGCAGTATTTTTTTTTTTTTTTTTTTTTTTTTTTCCTTCTTCTTCGTTTGAATTTAAAATACAGATTTTTTTTTACGATAATTTTTATTAAAAATGAACGATATGCAAAAGTGTAAAATATTTTCTTATTTAAATGGATTTTTTTTTTCCAAAAATTTGGTGGAAACTCATAAAATATCAGTGTTACCCATGATTTAAAAAAACTTTTGTTTGTGCTTTAAAATTTCGATTCCATAAATTAGCGCTACGTTTCTCTAACCAGGAAACCATCCAACATTGTAATAATACAGTGTTCGTACGGGCCTTATTTTTTTCCCTGAGTCTCACACCAGTATTCTGAAACAATAAAATTCATCTTAATCAGAAAGACCTATTTTGTAACGAAAATCGTTCTAAAACATTTACTGGTATAAGACTCAGGGAAAAAATAAGGCCCGTACGAACACTGCAATAGAAATTAATTAAAATAAGTTCACTCGAGAGGGCATAACCTAACGTGATTTTTGACACATAAACTGTTAGCCCTCATACGCCCGTTTACGAGAAATCTATATTTAAGTTTGAGTAAAAAATGTTGTAACGAGAAAGGAGTGGGAGGACTCCCGTCAAAACCTGCTATAACCATGACTTTTATCAAAATTTAAATTCTATTTTAACAAATTTTTAGGCATTATATCTCGATTGAATATATCTCAAATCTGAAATAGGCAACTGATTAATGCATCAAAGAACAGGTTTGTCTATGCTCTTTCAATGTTGTCAAGAAGATGAGCGGCCGTCGTAAAAGAACGTATATTTTTGTTGATGACTGTTGGCTGAAAAGTAAAAACATTATTAAAAGTTAATTTCCATAAAAAGGTCCAGGCTCTGAATTAACTCAGAGACATATATGGTTCTCATGCCGGGTTTGTTAGAAATCTTCCAATTCACGTGACCATAGACAATTCAAAGAATACAAGTTTTTTAACGAAAACATTCTGGAGTAGGGAAACAGTACGGATGATCCGGCCGGGCCCTAAGCCCGAATCGCTCTTGAGGCTTTTACATCTTTCGTGGTCAGTAAACAGTAAGAAAGTGTTAGCTTCTAAACTGAAGCAAAACAAATGACAATGCATTTGGCGTTGAATTACACACCAAGTTCAAAGTTTGAGAAAGCTAATGGTTGCATTACGTTAAGAATATTCACATGTACATTTTTAAAAAGTGACGAGTAATTTGTTGACCGTTGTTAGGGAATGTTGGCATGATTTCGCCAATCCTTAGACCCTGGGAAAATATCTAGCTAAGCAAATATTCTATTTAACCGTTGATGTAAAATTGGTGACAAGAGGTTGCAGGAGTTACATTTCGATGTAAGATTAAAAGAGACCGAATTAATTATTTTCTGGTTTCCCAAAACAAAAGGATAGAAAAAAGTCAAAACATTATCATTTACAGCGCAAAAAGAATTTCCAGTACGTTAGACTTGCTAAATGAATACTGGGAACTGATCAAAGATTTTTGTTTCAGTTATATTGAAAAAGGTATGAAAGGGGAGATATAAAAATTAGAAAACGCATAATGTAAAATTTATTATTTATAGGATAAAATCGTTATATTTTAAGTAGTTGTTTAAGATTAAGGAATCTAATTTATAATTTAATTTATTTAGATAATTTTACATTTTTACCTCCTATTATTTACCTATTCCTTTAAAGAGAAAAATATAAATTTTATAATATGTGATAATCTATATCACAAATGTCTGCTTGTTTTGGATTTTATTCATTATTTCAGTAAGGCGTGTTGTTATCGATTTAAGCGTGGTTGCGCCGATTATTAGTGCAGGTATGGAACATGGGCGCAAAACTTATACCGGAATTTGTTTAAGAAATTTCTCGGAATTTGTTTAAGAAACCTATAATATCGTTGGTTTAAGAATAGAAAATTTTGTTACATTCACACAGCTGCCAATAGTTTAATTTATTCCGGAGTAATTTTAGCCCCGCCTCTATTTCGTATCACTTATTTTTTAAAAGTAATTTTTTTTCTTATTTTATCGAAGTTATATATTGAAGAAAGTGTTTCTATAAATAACGTGGTGCGAAATAAAGGCGGGGCTAAAAGTACTCCGGAATAAATTAAAATATTGACAGCTATGCATTCATAGTAGTATGAGTTCTGCGCCCGTGTTCCATCCCTGTTAGTGAAATTTCAGAATTTATAACTCGAAAACGAGCTGACGAGAGCTATTGCTTCATACGTCAAAAAATATATTTATATATGCTCTTTCGATTAATGCTTGTTTGAAATTTTTTTATGATTACACTATGGGATGGTTTCCTGATAAGACTCGTCACATGAACATGTTCACAATAATCCTTTTATGTTAGTTATTAAGATGCCATTTTCCAAAACTTATATCGAAATATGAATCAATTATACTAGTGGATCTGCAGATCAGGAGCCTCAACGTCCTATTTAAATCAGACATTATTCAATAGGTCATTTTTATTTATTTCTTATTATATAATCGTATATATTGATTCGATCGACTTGTTACCATAATCAGATACATTCCTGAGGGGGTCTGCCGCCCCCCTCAACCCCCCGCTGTGTCTCTATTTGCATATCTTATAAAGTCTGACAGAATTGTAAATAATTGCATTTATTTATGTATCAATTTTTTCAAAGAAGTTTAGTAAAGTTAATAAAATGCTAACTTTGTGCGTTTCTAGTCGTTGTAGCGTTAAAATAGCCTAATTTTCCCTTAAAAACACTTAAAAAAGCTCCAATAAGGAAAGAAATGGATTTGGAGCCAAATTTGGCGACTGTTTCCCTCCTTGGCGATTTTTTTGGAGACCTTGGCGAGAAAATCCTTATTAGGGATATACCAAATATGGAAGCTCTAATCTCATTATGAGATACGAGAATTTTCCAGAACAGTCTGTGTTCGATAGAAAAGTATAAAAGGAGCATTTTTTCGCCAAGGCGGTCAGTCTCAGATCTGTGTCAGGTTCGTCAAATACTTCCTTTGCTTTGAGCCTCTTTAGATGAGACTTTCTTTATGTGTTATTGCTAAACAGTTTGTACTGTTGTTTTGCTGCTAACGGCTGTTGTTTAAGCTGTGTTTACTGGTTGAATTGAAGCTAATACTTGGTTTATAGACCTGTATTTTTCTGGAACTTTCTGTGAATACATCACTGAATTTTTGCAAGTTTCGCCTTTCATTCTCGGACAACTTACGGACCCCCAAGTACGCAACAATATGTATTCTTAATAAACGACGGTCTTGTATTAATTCCCTGAAATTCATAAATACCAAATTTCATAACTACCAAATTTCATACAAAAAAAAAAAAAAAAAAAAAATACATAGCCCACAATTATCAACAGGAAAAGATGCTTTTAAAATTCTAATAAAATTTCATCATATTTGATGGGGTGTAACCATGTTAAAATAAACTTTTAAGAAATATCGACTATAGACCGTAATAGAACGAAATTATTTTATGTATCCCGGAAAAGTTGCCACAAACATTATAAACGCCAATAAACCTAATTAATTATAACTCATTAATTTTTCAAACTAATTTGACATTATTTGGATGATTACAGTACATACGCGCAATTATTTTGTGTGCTCCCATAAATTATTTAGTCTATGCATAACCTTTTTTAAGAGTAAACATAATTTTAAGCATCTTTATAATGTATGTTAATTTTATTAAGTTCAATTTAGCATAAACGCATTAAAGTGCGCGCTTAAATAAAAGTTTGTCCATAGGCTCTAATGCTACGAAATTCTTTTGCGTGTCTCTGTAAACAAATCATAAACATTGTATACACCAGTAAAAACTATTCAGCTTACTTTGCGTTTAAAATTAATAATTGTTCCGAATTTAACATCGTTTGGATGAGTACGTGACATTGTCAGAACGCTTTTGTAAGGTCCTGTACATTAATTAGAAAGCTTAAGAGCACATATTTTCTTCAAACAACATAAGTTTAAACATCTTACTCACGTACGCTAGTTTAATTTTCTTGATTGCAAAGTAAAGATGTTAAAATGCGTTTAAACGCAATTCACCTCATACGCCGTAATGTGAAGTATTTTGGCGTGTCCCTGTATACAATCCATAAAAAGTATAGACCTAAAAAAATAAATAGCTATTTCTATACCGAGCCTGAATATACGTGTCAATATGCAACTCAATCGGAGAATTTTTGCGGCCGCTATTGCGGAATTGCGGTACATACAAATTCTTCCCGTAGGCCGTAATGATAAAAAAAAACTTTGGCGTGTCCCTGTATACGAACTACAAATGGAATACATACCAAAACCTATACAGCTGATTTCGTGGGGCTTATGAACATGTGTACCAAATTTCAAGTCAATAGCGCTATATTTGCGGCCGTTATCACGATACATACAAATTCCTCCCATAGGCCGTAATGATAAGAGAACCTTTGGCGTGTCCCTGTATACGAACTACAAATGGAATAAATACCAAAAACTATACAGCTGATTTCGTGGGGCTCATGAACATGTGTAGCAAATTTCAAGTCAATAGCGCTATTTTTGCGGCCGCTATCGCGCGACAGACAGACACAGCCCAAAACCGTTTTGAGTCTCAACAGAGGGCCTCCACTGACGTTTCGGCAACTATACAGCGAATTATATTGCGCTCATAAGTATGTGTACCAAATTGCAAGTCAATAGCGTGATTTTTGCGGCCGCTATTGCGATACATACAAATTCCTCCCATAGGCCGTAATGATAAGAAAAACTTTGGCGTGTCCCTGTACACGAATTACAAATGGAATACACACCCAAAACTATACAGCTGATTCCGTGTGGCACATGAACATGTGTACCAAATTGCAAGTCAATAGCGTGATTTTTGCGGCCGCTATTGCGATACATACAAATTCCTCCCATAGGCCGTAATGATAAGAAAAACTTTGGCGTGTCCCTGTATACGAACTATAAATGGAATACATACCAAAAACTATATAGCTGATTTCGTGGGGCTCATGAACATGTGTACCAAATTTCAAGTCAATAGCGCTATTTTTGCGGCCGCTATTGCGCGACAGACAGACACAGCCCAAAACCGTTTTGAGTCTCAATGTAGGGCCTCCACTGACGTTTCGCCAATTAATCAATATTTTTCGAATTTTATTAAATAAATATTACAAAAAAATTTATCAATTTCTATCAAAAAAGTAAAAAAAAAAATAATTAATTCATCATGTCGAAAACAAGTTTTCTTGTCAAGAAAAATTTAGTATAAGAGCTCATTTTTAAAGATTTATTTTGAAAATTCTGCTGTTATTCTAATAAAATTTTTCTTTCAATTTATTTGTAGATTATTGTAGGTTAGAGTTAGAAAATAAATGGAATTAAAAAGTATTCATAGATACTTTTTAGATTTTTTTTTTCCCCACGAAGGTATAAAAGTTTTGTTATATTTCCCTGTATATGAAGCAACGCTGCAAATAAATAAGATTTCAGCGATGCAACTTTTTTTTTTTTTTTTTTTTTTTTTTTTTTTTTTCCACCTTCGAATGATATGTGGGTACATAGAAAAGAAACAAGCAAATAAGACTTTTGAGAAATCGAAAAAGAAAGGGAAAAAACATAATACTTTATATAAAATTCCTTACCTTAATTCCATAAAAAGCGTTTGTAATGGAGAAAGAACATAAAAAAAAAAAATAAAAAATAAAAATATGAAACACTTTATCTTTTCTATCCTTAATTTAAAAAGCAAATTTTTTATGCTTACAATATAAAATACAAATGTCTTCTATGGTATTTTTTATTAAAAATGATCATTATGCAAAAATGTTATTAAATCGAATTTTTAACTCAAAAATTGACGCCATTTTCTTCGCAGAAATACATAACTTAATCATCACATTACGATATTCACTATTTTTAGCTCTTTGGGTTTGTTTGTTTATTTGTTTATTATATTCTAAAATAATATTTTAAGCTCCTTATATGTTCGTTAAGAACATGACGCTTTCTAACACTCTAAGAATCTATATCAAAATATGAAACAAATGTATTAATCTACACTATACTTGTCAACATACTAATTAATATTCCATAGTATTAGTAGCCCCGCCTTCTTTTTCTCACCAGTATCTTTTTAGAGTATTTTTCTTCTTATTTAATCATAATTGCATTTGCAGAATATTACTCTAAAAATTTACTGGTGTAAAAAAAAAATAACAAAATTATCATAACAGAAGTAATATACAGGTTCCGCCAAAAGTCACATACTCTCCTCCTATCTTGGAAATGCGTCAAAATTCTGAAAAATGACGAAACATTTGTTCAATATATTGGAGGAGAACCTCTTTTGGTGAAAATATTTTGGGCCCTGGGTGGTTACGAGGGCTCGCTAGTGAGGATAACTTTAAAATTTCAAATGGGGAGGTATGTCTTGTGATATATACCTAGAAACGTCTCTTCAAGACAACGAATTCGTTATAAATACTTTTGTCTTGAAATAGTAATTAAAGGAGACACATGAGTTTTTTGAGTTTTGAAATGTGGAATTTATACTCATGTATCACTTTTAATAACACTTTCGGCATGAAAATTACCCCCCAACACCATTTTTACAAATTCTTATGTAAAATGACCTTCTGAATCCGAATAGGACGGACATTTTGCCCTATCACCCATCGTTTTTGGGCAGGCCCCACTATTTTTACCTCTTTTCTTTAATTTTATGGCTATAAATTTGATTTGTAGTGGAGAAAAGAAATATTTTAACTGTTAAATATCTTCTGAGGGCCTAAAGAGGTGAAAAATTCTATAACATGTACATTTGCAGCAAGGGGAAGATTTAGGGGGGGGGGGATTTGCCATAGAAATTATAAGTTACATTTATTATATTTTATTAATCAGTTTTTATTATCACTTATTATACATTATATATTTTTTATTTGTAAGAGTTAAAATAATTATTTTCTATTCTCCAAATCAAATTCATGGCCATAAAATTACCGAAGAGTGATAAAAATTGGGGGACGAGATGACGTCCCAAGAAAACGGTGAGTGATGGAACAAAATAGAGGTCATATTTAGATTCATAATTCAGATTTTCCATAAGAAGCGGTAGAAATTGTATTAGAGCTCGATTTTTTTTTTTTTTTTTTTTTTTTTTGCAGCGTAAGAAAAAACTATTTGTATCAAATTCATTGTATTGAAAAGACGTTACCAGGGATATACCACGAGATATACATTCTGGTGGTATATCCCTTTTTTTTTTTTTTTTTTTTTTGTCACTAGCGGTCCCCCTTAACCACTCCCACCGGACCGAAAATATTTTCTCCAGACGAGGTCCTATCAAATTCCTTGAATATATGTTTTTGCCATTTTCCCAAATTCTGACGCATTTATGAGATAGGAAAGGGGTGTAAGATTTTTGGCGGACACTGTATAAATAATTAAAAACCAACAGAAGAAATATACGAACATAAAATTTTTCATATTTTCATTCAGAAGAAACTTATGTCCATGACTTGAACGACTATTATTTAAAAAAAAAAAAAAAAAAAAGAAAAAAAAATGTTTTGCTATATTTTATTCTTAATAACTTTAGAGGAAAGTATGACTATTTTTTAATCAAATCTTTCAGTTAAAAAATTTCATAAATTTAGTAAAAAACTTTTTCAAATTGAATAAAAATAATCTTTTAAATAATAGAATTTGTACTAAAAGCTACCTTAGAATATTTTACTATTTTAATAGAGCAATTTAATTCTATTTGATACATATAAAATTTTCTTTTCTGTCTCCTCAAATAATTAAAACACTCTCAAAAGAAATTCATTAACTAATATTTGTTGATACAATCAACTGATATTCTATGCGTTTACAAACATATTTATTTTGGGAAATTTTAATAGCATAATGATATTATTAGAAGTAAATATAAATTTTATCCACTGCGGTTCTGTAGACACAATGAAGCAATTTTTAGTGTTCCTCAGAAATGCATATACTTGCCAACATCCTAATTAATATTTCGTAATATTGTTAGTCCTGCCCTTTTTTCACACCAGTAAATTTTTAGAGTAATATTCTCCAAATACAATTACGATTAAATAAGAAGAAAAATACTCTTAAAAGATTAATTAAAACAGAAAAAAAAATTATAACGATCATTTGAATTTTGGTGTAGTTGCATGAAACAGAGGCTGAGATACAGTCAAAAAAAAAAAAAAAAAAAAAAAAAAATCGAAAAGTGTTGCTTTGCAAAAACATATGATTTAATTAGGATAATTTATCATAATAAACAATTTGTATGATAGGTTTCTAGTAATTACTTTCAATAGATGTCGAGTCATAATCTTCATTAAAGTCATAAAGAGTGCAGGATATTAGTACCACTTATTGAAAGGTATTTACGAAAGTGTAATGAGCTTCATTTCAGTTCCAGAGCTGCCTACCTAATCCGGCGAACTGTTAGTACCACTTTTTTTACTCACCACTTAATTTGTAGAGTAATTCTCTTCAAATGTATTTACGATGAATTAAGAAAAAAAAAAAAAGCTCTAAAAATTAAGTGGTGTAGAAAAAGGGGCGGTACTAACAATTTTGCCGATTATGTTGGCAGCTTTGTAGGTCAATAAACAGGAAATTGTACAAATTACTCTACGTAAGTTTTTGAGCAGCAGCACGGATATCTTTTCAAATTTCTACTCATTAGAGAAAAACAATTTTTTCATACACTTTTAATTTTATATTTATGTTTATGAATTTTTTCCGTTATTGAAGTTCCTTTTAGATTAGATAAGTATGTGCCATTTTTTCAGAAATTTCAGAAAAATTTTGTATTATAAAGAAAATTTATTCTAATAATAGATATTTACTAAATTTTCGTAAATAAATATTTTAAAAATTTCTATCATTATTCGTCTAGAAAAGTAATAATATTTGCTATTCGTATTACGAACAAATTTTCTTGCCAAGAAAAAATTAACAAAAGTGTGAATTTCAGGAGATTTCTTTCGAAAATTTTCATATGATTCTAAAAAAGTATTTTTTGTGATTTTTTTTTTTTTTTTTTTTTTTTTAATAAACAAAAAATATTACAGACTGAGGTAAGATTTAAAAAAATCAGAAAATCTCTTCAGATTTTCTCTTTTTTTCTGTAAACATAAAAATTATGCTATATTTTCCAGTATAAGCAACGCTGCAAATAAATTAGATTATGATTCCTACCTTTCTCTTTTCTTTCTTTTATCCGCCTTCGAATGATATCTGGGTACATAAAAAAAGAAAGAACCAAATGAGAGTCTTGCGATTTCGAAAAAGAGGAAAACATATTACATTATATAAAATTCCTTACATTAATTTCATAAAAATCATTTGGAAGGGAAAAATAAAATAAGAAGAATTTATTCAACTAAAGTTAGCATTTTATCTTTTTTCATTCTTGATTTAATAAGCAGTTTCTTTCTTTTTTTTTTTTTTTTTTTCCTTCGTTTGGAATTTAAAATACAGATTTTTTTTTTTTTTTTTTTTCGGTAATTTTCATTAAAAATGGACGATATCCAAAAGTGTAAAATATTTTCTTATTTAAATAGATTTTTTTTCCCAAAAAAAATTTGGTGGAAACTCATAAAATTTCAGTGTTACCCATGATTTTTAAAAACTTCTGATTGTGCTTTAAAATTTCGATTCCATAAATTAGCGCCACGTTTTTCTAATCAGGAAACCATCCCAACAGTGTAATAATACAGGGTTCATACGCGCCTTATTTTTTCCCTGAGTCTGACACCAGTATTCTGAAAAAATAAAATTCATCTTAATAAGAAAGATATGCCTCTATTTTATAACGAAAATCGTTCTACAGAATTACTGGTATAAGGCTCAGGGGAAAAATAAGGCCCGTACGAACACTGAAATAGAAATCAATTAAATTATGTTCGTACTAGAGGGCATAATCTAACGGGATTTTTGACGCATAAACTGCTAGCCCTCGTAAGCTCGTTCTGGGGAAATCTATATTTAAGTTTGAGTAAAAATGTAGTAACGAGAAAGGAGTGGGAGGAGTCCCGTCAAAACCTGCTATAACCATGATTTTTATCAATATTTAGATTCTATTTTTGCGAATTTTTAGACAATATATCTCGATTGAATATATCTCAAAGCTGAAATAGACAACTGATTAATGCATCAAAGAACAGGTTTGTCTATGCTCTTTCAATGTCTGCTTGTTTTGGATTTTATTCATTATTTCAGTAAGGCGTGTTGTTATCGATTTAGGCGTGGTTGCACCGATTATTAGCTCAGGGATGGAACACGGGCGCAGAACTCATACCGGAATTTGCTTAAAAAATTTCTCTGTCTATAATATCGTTGATTTAAAAGTAGAAAATTTTGTTACATTCACACAGCTGCCAATATTTTAATTTATTACGGAGTAATTTTAGCCCCGCTTCTATTTCGCACCACCTATTTTTTAAAAGTAATTTTATTCTTATTTTATCGAAGTTATATATTGAATAAAATGTTTCTATAAATAAAGTGGTGCGAAATAAAGGCGGGGCTAAAAGTACTCCGGAATAAATTAAAATATTGGCAGCTATGCATTTATAGTCCTAACAACACACTTCTCCATAACCCATCCTGAAGATGTCCATAGGATGTCTGTAGATATCCTTTTCATCCAGAGGACATCCTGAGGATTTCATTTGGAGAAGATGTGCTGTTAGAGGTGGTATGGATTCTGCGCCCGTGTTCCATCCCTGTTAGCGAACTTTCAGAATTTGTAACTCGAAAACGAACTGGCCCAGGCTATTGTTTTATGCGTCAAAAAACATATTTATATATGCTCTTTCGATTAATGCTTGTTTGGATTTTTTTTATGATTACACTATGGGATGGTTTTCCGGTAAGAACTACCTCACTTCAATCATCACATGAACATGTTCCCTATATTCCTTTTATATTAGTTAATAAGATACCATTTTCTAAAACTTATATCGAAATATGAATCAATTATATTAATCGACATTTTCCGAATTTTATTAAACAAATATTTAAAAAAAAAAAAATTATAGTTTTTTGTCAAAAAAGTAAAAAGAAAAAAATTAACTCATCATGTCAAAAACAAGATTTCTTGCCAAGAAAAATTTAATATAAGAGCTAATTTTTAAAGACTCATTTTGAAAATACTGCAGTTATTCTAATAAAACTTTTGTTTGAATTTCTTTGTAGAACATTTTAGGTTAGAGTAAGAAAATAAATAGAATAAAACAATATTCATAGATGCTTTTAAGATTTTTTTTTTCCCACAAAGATGTAAAAGTTCTGTTATATTTCCCAGTATATGAAGCAACGCTGCAAATAAATTAGATTTCAGCAATGCAACATTCTTTTATTTATTTATTTATTTTATTTTTATTTATTTATTTATTTTATTTTATTTTTTTTCGCATTCGAATGATATGTGGGTACATAGAAAAGAAATAAGCAAATAAGAGTTTTGAGATTTCGAAAAATAAAGAGAAAAAACATAATACTTTATATAAAATTCCTTATCTTAATTCCATAAAAAGCGTTTGTAATGTAGAAAAATGTTTATGAAACACTTTATCTTTTTCATCCTTAATTTAAAAATAAAAATTTTTATGCTTACAATTTAAAATACAAATGTTTTCTATGGTATTTTTTTATTAAAAATCATCATTATGCAAAGAGCAGACTGTTCTTAAATTTAATTTTTAACTCAAAAATTGACGCCATTTTCTTCGCAGAAATACATAACTTAATCATCACATTACGATATTCACTATTTTCAGCTCTTTGGGTTTGTTTATTTGTTTATTATATTCTAAAATAATATTTTAAGCTCTTTATATGTTCGTTAAGAACATGACGCTTTCTCACCCTCTAAGAATCTATATCAAAATATGAATCAAATGTATTAATCTATACTATACTTGCCAACATACTAATTACTATTCCATAGTATTGTTAGCCCCGCCTTCTTTTTCACACCAGTATCTTTTTTAGAGTATTTTTCTTCTTATTTAATCATAATTGCATTTGCAGAATATTACTCTAAAAATTTACTGGTGTAAAAAAAAAAAGGGGGGGGGGGGACTAACAACACTACGGAATATTAATTAGGATCAAGGCAACTATGCTATACTATACTTCCTAAATTTTCTTTAATACATATTTCAAAATTTCTTGAAGTAACCAACTATATCATACGAAAAGGCATCTAATAGAGTGTTTATATAGCAACTTTCAAGAAAATCATTAGAGCCGTTTTTGAGATACGGACTTACGGTCCCTTTTCCGGTTTCCGATGACCCATTTTCTATTTTCCAATTTTCACCAAAATTTGGAAAATTCATCTGTACACCAGACCTGTATCAGCTGTGAAATTTCGTAGTTCAATCTTTATTAGTTTCGGAGATATGATAGTCAGAATATTCTACACATACATACACACACACATACACATACCCTGGCCAATTGCCAAAAACTACTTTTTCGGACTCAGGAGGCCTTTAAACGTGTAAATCAGGTGAAAACTCGATATCGAAATTTTGGACCAAATACAATACCTCCCTTACCTACGGTAGTATTATAATGGAAGTAAAAATTTTGAGCGTATTTCTAAAAGGTTATTTTGAAAATTCTGGTATATAGATTCTGGAAAATATATTTTGTGCCTTTTTTTAATTTTAATATTTCATATTGAAGTAAGCAAATAAATAAAAGATAAAAACAAGATCTTTTGAAACTTTTTTTTTTTTTTTTTTTTTTTTTTAAAGACATAAAAATTTTGTTACATTTTCTTGTGTATGAAGCAACGCTGCAAATAAATTAGATTTCTCTGATATTTATATATTTCTTTTCTCCTACAAATGATATGTGTGTACAAAGAAAAGAAATAAGCAAATAAGAGTTTTGCGATTTCCAGAAAGGGAAAAACATATTGCTTTATATAAAATTTCTTACATTAATTTCATAAAAAGCGTCTAGACAGAGAAAGAGTCTAATAAGAAGAATTTACTCAACAAAAGTTAAGTATTTTGAATTTTGTTATTATTATTATTTATTTAAAAGCCAGATCTTTTTCCTTAAAATTTAAAATACAGATATTTTTTATCCAGGGGTCATACTCCTTACCCTTTTTTTAGGACACTTTCAGGAATGAGAGATTTTCTTCTTTTTTCACATCGCTAATTTAATGCAGAAATTTGTGTGATATCTTCATAGTAATATATCCTCATTTATTAGACAAGAAATTTTTGTGCAAAAATAGTGGTAGCAATAAAGGCGGATATTTCTTATCTAGAATCATAGCCTCCTAAACTAAATGCCTTCCGCGTGGCTCGGAAATTTGGCAACAGTTCAAGCGGCAAACAGCGCCACTTGGAACAGATTGCGCGACTTTTTTATTCAACAGCCACCAAAAATTTTTTTAAGTGGGATTTAAAATACATAAAAGGAGAATAGAAAGGAAGAAACGCGGATTATATATATCATATATCACTTCTTAAAATTATTGGTGACAGTAGAAAAAAAAAAAAAAAATCACGCAATCTGTACCAGGTCGCGCTGTCTATCGTCCAAGTTTCCGAGCTACGCGGAAAGCATCTAGTTTAGGAGGCTGGAAGAATGTCTGAAAAGAGGGCGGAGACTATTATCCTTATTTTATCATATTTTTTATCACAAATGGGCGGTATAAAAAAGCAGTAAAATAATTTCTGTCATAGATTTTTTTTTTTTTTTTTTTTTTAACATTTTTATTGCAAATTCAAAAATTTTCTTATTACTTAATCTGCCAACTATCACATTAATAAACGTAAAATTGTTGACGCCCCTTGAACAAACGCCCTTTTTTCCTCACCATTTTATTTTTAGAATAATTATCTCCAAATGTTGTAACAATAAAATAAGTATAAAATTACTCTAAAAAATGACTGGTGTGAAAAAAGTAACGTGTACTAAAATTTTTACGCTTCATAATGAGATGGTTGGCATGTATGTTATTACCCATAATTCTATAGCACTTCTAAGGAAATTTTAAATTAATAAATTTGGGTCATTCCTTTTTCTAAACTGCCATAGCTGAATCATCGTATTAACGTGTTAATTGTGATTGGTTCTCTTATTTTTGTACATTATGTTCTTAAATTCTACTTTAAATTCCTGTTATGTTCATTAAGAACATTCCATTTTCTAATTTTTGAAAAACTTATATGAAAATGTGAACCAATTCAATTAATCTCTATTTACATATTCTTTTTAAATAAGAATTTCTATAATTTCAATATTTTTCTGCCAACATGGTAAAAAATCAGCTATTTATACCAAGAACAAATTTTCTTGTCAAGAAAATTTGAATATAATGGCTTTTTTCTAAAGATTTATTTTTTAAATTCTGTTATTATTCTAATGAAATATTTTTTTACGATATATTTAAATGTGTTGTAGACCGAAGTGAAAAGATAAATAGAAGATAAGAGGTACTCCTAGAGATTTTTCAAACTTCTTTTTCCTTCCGAAGGCATAATAGTTCTATTTTATTTTTCTGTATATATGAAATAATGGTGCAAATAAATTAGATTTTTCTTGTACTTTTTTTTTTTTTTTTTTTTTTTTTTTTGCATCTTTGAATGTTATGTGGGTATACACAGACGAAATAATCAAATAAGAGTTTAAAATTTTCGATTAAAAAAAAAAAAAAAAATCAGTATAGCCTCGGTTATTCGAGCCCCGATTAACCGAGTTTCGGGTTAATCGAGGTAGTCCCAAACAGCCCACGCGACTGAAGAAGCATGACTTTTGATAAATGGTATAAATAACTTTGACACATTTTACTATACAGTATCGTATTTTATAATTTATATACGTATGTATTATGTTGCATTTTTAACTGACTATATTTGAAAATGTAATATATGTATTATTTTACTCAATGACTACGTTTTCATCCATTTTAAACTTACCGTATATTTCCCCCTCCATTTACCACAGAGTCCTTGTTATCCGAATTTTCGATTATCCGAGGAACTCTCGGTCCACAATAACTCAGACAAGCGAGGTTCTACTGTATATCGCTTTATGTAGAATTCCTTACAATAATTTCACAAAATGCGTTTATGAGAAAAAAATTAATTAACAGTTATTCATTCAACAAAATTTAGATATTTAGCTTAATTTTTTCTTGATAGTAAAAGCAATTTTTTTTCTACGCTTTAAATTTAAAATACTGATGTTTCCTATCGCAATTTTCATTCAAAACTTACAACAGCAAAAACAATAAAATTATTTTGGGTTATTCATGAATATTGATTTAATCATTTAATGCAAACTCCAAAACCTTCCATGTTATCTATGCAGAGCTGCCAAACTAATCCGGAGGATTGCTAGCACCGCCCCTTTTTCAACACCACAAGATTCTTAGAATAATTTTCTTCAAATGTATTTACGACGAATTAACACGTTCGCAACCGCTGACGTAGATTCACGTCATTTGAAAATCTGTAACTCCGCCAGTGGGCGTTTCTTTAGCAATTTGTACGTAATTTATTTCTTAATAATTTATTAAAGTTATTTATTTCTTCTTCTCTTTCTTTCCTTCCTATATACATATTTATACAATCAAATGTACTACGGATACGAATACTTTGATTAGAAAGAATATAAAGTTTATCCATTTGTAATATAAATGTGAATACAGAAAATGTTGTTTTGTAATATTGTAACTCGGGAGAATAACGCCCACAGGCGGACCTTACTGTCAAAAAGACAAAAGCATGCCGTCGTGAAAGTGTTAGGAAGAAAAATACTCTAAAAAAAGACTGGTGTATGAAAAGGGGCGATATTAACAATCTTCCAGATTAGGTTAGTAGCTCTACCTATGATTCTAAAAAACTTCCAACTGTCTTTTAAAGTTTTGACTTATCCCATCTCCAGAAATACAACAGCTCAATCGTTGCATTTTCGTACTCATTATATTCAGCTCTTTTGTTTTTGAACTAAGCTCCTTTTTATGTTCATTAAGAACATGCCTCTTTCTAATCCTCGAAAAACCTATATCAAAATATCAACAAATTATGTTAAAGAATTACATGAATTCAAAAGCTTTAAAAAAAAAAAAAAAAAATCATCTTTCTTTTTTTTTCTTATCTTTTTTTTTTTTTTTTTTTTTTTTTTTCCTTACTATAATATTTTTTTTTTTTTTTTTTTTTCGAAATTTTGAGCGTAGAAGAGACTGGGGTCGCACTCTCCGCCCTTTTTTCAGGACACTTACAGAGATAAGAAATTTCCGCCTTTATTATCACCACTAATTTCATCCAAAAATACTTCTGGATAAGTTTATAGTAAGGTGCCATGATGATACAGGGTAGAGATTACAGTATAAAAATAGTGGTAGTAATAAATGTGAAATTTTTTATTCCCGAGAGTGTTCTGAAAAAAGGGAGAAGAGTACGACCCCTGAAAAGAGCAACATTTAAACAATATTTTATGAAATTTCCACTAAAAATTTTGGAAAATCAGCTGGTAGGTTCTGGTTTTCAAGAGACCCTGTATTTTGTGCCTTTTTTTAATTTTAATATTTCATATTGAAGTAAGCAAATAAATAAAAGATAAAAACAAGATCTTTTGAAACTTTTTTTTTTTTTTTTTTTTTTTTTTAAAGACATAAAAATTTTGTTACATTTTCTTGTGTATGAAGCAACGCTGCAAATAAATTAGATTTCTCTGATATTTATATATTTCTTTTCTCCTACAAATGATATGTGTGTACAAAGAAAAGAAATAAGCAAATAAGAGTTTTGCGATTTCCAGAAAGGGAAAAACATATTGCTTTATATAAAATTTCTTACATTAATTTCATAAAAAGCGTCTAGACAGAGAAAGAGTCTAATAAGAAGAATTTACTCAACAAAAGTTAAGTATTTTGAATTTTGTTATTATTATTATTTATTTAAAAGCCAGATCTTTTTCCTTAAAATTTAAAATACAGATATTTTTTATCCAGGGGTCATACTCCTTACCCTTTTTTTAGGACACTTTCAGGAATGAGAGATTTTCTTCTTTTTTCACATCGCTAATTTAATGCAGAAATTTGTGTGATATCTTCATAGTAATATATCCTCATTTATTAGACAAGAAATTTTTGTGCAAAAATAGTGGTAGCAATAAAGGCGGATATTTCTTATCTAGAATCATAGCCTCCTAAACTAAATGCCTTCCGCGTGGCTCGGAAATTTGGCAACAGTTCAAGCGGCAAACAGCGCCACTTGGAACAGATTGCGCGACTTTTTTATTCAACAGCCACCAAAAATTTTTTTAAGTGGGATTTAAAATACATAAAAGGAGAATAGAAAGGAAGAAACGCGGATTATATATATCATATATCACTTCTTAAAATTATTGGTGACAGTAGAAAAAAAAAAAAAAAATCACGCAATCTGTACCAGGTCGCGCTGTCTATCGTCCAAGTTTCCGAGCTACGCGGAAAGCATCTAGTTTAGGAGGCTGGAAGAATGTCTGAAAAGAGGGCGGAGACTATTATCCTTATTTTATCATATTTTTTATCACAAATGGGCGGTATAAAAAAGCAGTAAAATAATTTCTGTCATAGATTTTTTTTTTTTTTTTTTTTTTTAACATTTTTATTGCAAATTCAAAAATTTTCTTATTACTTAATCTGCCAACTATCACATTAATAAACGTAAAATTGTTGACGCCCCTTGAACAAACGCCCTTTTTTCCTCACCATTTTATTTTTAGAATAATTATCTCCAAATGTTGTAACAATAAAATAAGTATAAAATTACTCTAAAAAATGACTGGTGTGAAAAAAGTAACGTGTACTAAAATTTTTACGCTTCATAATGAGATGGTTGGCATGTATGTTATTACCCATAATTCTATAGCACTTCTAAGGAAATTTTAAATTAATAAATTTGGGTCATTTCTTTTTCTAAACTGCCATAGCTGAATCATCGTATTAACGTGTTAATTGTGATTGGTTCTCTTATTTTTGTACATTATGTTCTTAAATTCTACTTTAAATTCCTGTTATGTTCATTAAGAACATTCCATTTTCTAATTTTTGAAAAACTTATATGAAAATGTGAACCAATTCAATTAATCTCTATTTACATATTCTTTTTAAATAAGAATTTCTATAATTTCAATATTTTTCTGCCAACATGGTAAAAAATCAGCTATTTATACCAAGAACAAATTTTCTTGTCAAGAAAATTTGAATATAATGGCTTTTTTCTAAAGATTTATTTTTTAAATTCTGTTATTATTCTAATGAAATATTTTTTTACGATATATTTAAATGTGTTGTAGACCGAAGTGAAAAGATAAATAGAAGATAAGAGGTACTCCTAGAGATTTTTCAAACTTCTTTTTCCTTCCGAAGGCATAATAGTTCTATTTTATTTTTCTGTATATATGAAATAATGGTGCAAATAAATTAGATTTTTCTTGTACTTTTTTTTTTTTTTTTTTTTTTTTTTGCATCTTTGAATGTTATGTGGGTATACACAGACGAAATAATCAAATAAGAGTTTAAAATTTTCGATTAAAAAAAAAAAAAAAAATCAGTATAGCCTCGGTTATTCGAGCCCCGATTAACCGAGTTTCGGGTTAATCGAGGTAGTCCCAAACAGCCCACGCGACTGAAGAAGCATGACTTTTGATAAATGGTATAAATAACTTTGACACATTTTACTATACAGTATCGTATTTTATAATTTATATACGTATGTATTATGTTGCATTTTTAACTGACTATATTTGAAAATGTAATATATGTATTATTTTACTCAATGACTACGTTTTCATCCATTTTAAACTTACCGTATATTTCCCCCTCCATTTACCACAGAGTCCTTGTTATCCGAATTTTCGATTATCCGAGGAACTCTCGGTCCACAATAACTCAGACAAGCGAGGTTCTACTGTATATCGCTTTATGTAGAATTCCTTACAATAATTTCACAAAATGCGTTTATGAGAAAAAAATTAATTAACAGTTATTCATTCAACAAAATTTAGATATTTAGCTTAATTTTTTCTTGATAGTAAAAGCAATTTTTTTTCTACGCTTTAAATTTAAAATACTGATGTTTCCTATCGCAATTTTCATTCAAAACTTACAACAGCAAAAACAATAAAATTATTTTGGGTTATTCATGAATATTGATTTAATCATTTAATGCAAACTCCAAAACCTTCCATGTTATCTATGCAGAGCTGCCAAACTAATCCGGAGGATTGCTAGCACCGCCCCTTTTTCAACACCACAAGATTCTTAGAATAATTTTCTTCAAATGTATTTACGACGAATTAACACGTTCGCAACCGCTGACGTAGATTCACGTCATTTGAAAATCTGTAACTCCGCCAGTGGGCGTTTCTTTAGCAATTTGTACGTAATTTATTTCTTAATAATTTATTAAAGTTATTTATTTCTTCTTCTCTTTCTTTCCTTCCTATATACATATTTATACAATCAAATGTACTACGGATACGAATACTTTGATTAGAAAGAATATAAAGTTTATCCATTTGTAATATAAATGTGAATACAGAAAATGTTGTTTTGTAATATTGTAACTCGGGAGAATAACGCCCACAGGCGGACCTTACTGTCAAAAAGACAAAAGCATGCCGTCGTGAAAGTGTTAGGAAGAAAAATACTCTAAAAAAAGACTGGTGTATGAAAAGGGGCGATATTAACAATCTTCCAGATTAGGTTAGTAGCTCTACCTATGATTCTAAAAAACTTCCAACTGTCTTTTAAAGTTTTGACTTATCCCATCTCCAGAAATACAACAGCTCAATCGTTGCATTTTCGTACTCATTATATTCAGCTCTTTTGTTTTTGAACTAAGCTCCTTTTTATGTTCATTAAGAACATGCCTCTTTCTAATCCTCGAAAAACCTATATCAAAATATCAACAAATTATGTTAAAGAATTACATGAATTCAAAAGCTTTAAAAAAAAAAAAAAAAAATCATCTTTCTTTTTTTTTCTTATCTTTTTTTTTTTTTTTTTTTTTTTTTTTCCTTACTATAATATTTTTTTTTTTTTTTTTTTTTCGAAATTTTGAGCGTAGAAGAGACTGGGGTCGCACTCTCCGCCCTTTTTTCAGGACACTTACAGAGATAAGAAATTTCCGCCTTTATTATCACCACTAATTTCATCCAAAAATACTTCTGGATAAGTTTATAGTAAGGTGCCATGATGATACAGGGTAGAGATTACAGTATAAAAATAGTGGTAGTAATAAATGTGAAATTTTTTATTCCCGAGAGTGTTCTGAAAAAAGGGAGAAGAGTACGACCCCTGAAAAGAGCAACATTTAAACAATATTTTATGAAATTTCCACTAAAAATTTTGGAAAATCAGCTGGTAGGTTCTGGTTTTCAAGAGACCCTTCAGAAAAGCGGGTGATATGATTTCTTAAAAACAAATACTTTTATTTGTTGGAATTTGTAAAATTCTGGAATATTTTTACAATTATTTTTTCCTTCATGTCATAGAAATTCCACGCTTTGACGAGAAAATATTTTTTATAAAAAATGAACGGTGTAAAACAATCCAATTTACTCACCGTTATTAAGCACCAGAATTCATTTAAAATAATTTTTAATGAGAATTTTCTGTTTATTATAGGAGGAAAGTATTTGTTAAAAAATAACGGTGTAAGTAAAATAATGTGTGCTTTCCCCTTAATCAGGCTCTGAATACATCGATATTGAAATTTTGTACACCTCTTCAAAACAGAATACACTAGTGCTTGGACCAGGAGGCGCACACGGCCACAACTTTTTCCAAGGAGACTTCCACCAGTATATTGCATAGCTGCTAACTTTGTATGTTTTTTTGCAACCAGAAATATTTAACACATTGCTGACCGCATATTTTCCTATTTTCTATTTCTAAGTCCCGCCCTTTTCTATTTTTTTTTTAAAGTTATACTGTTTCACGAAATGAACTGTTTGTATTCGAGTATAAATCGCTTAAGTAATCCTCGGCAATCGACAGAGTAATTGCCACCGGAAAATATAAACACAGATAACATTCAATAAATTAATCACGAATACACAAAATTAATTTTAAATATAAAGTTTTATTTCAGAGGCACGCCTAAAGGGGGAGCTGGACTTTTAAAAGGAACGAGTTAACTCGTGGCCGGTCAACAATGTGTTAATAGAATTTTTTAACACTTTCGCGACCGCATGTTTTTGTCTTTTTGACGGTAAAATCTGCCTGTGGGTGTTATTCTCTTAAGTCAGAATATTTCAGTAGAAATTTTTCTGTATTCACATTTATATTACAAATAAATAGACTTTATAATTTTATGCTTTCTAATCAGAGTATTTGTATCCATAGTATATTTGATTTTACAAATATGTATATAGAGTGTATTCATAAAAAGTAAATAACACAAATTGCGAAAGAAACGCCCATTGGCGGAGTTTCAGATTTTCAAATGACGTGAATCTACGTCAGCGGACGCGAAAGTGTTAATAATCTTTTTACATGATCCCTTCGATTAAACATGATGGATTTTTTTACAATGAAGAAGTGGTATTAATAAACTGTATAAGTTTTACCTATGTATTGTTTCTTCTTAACTGTATACTGTTCATTTAGGGGGTACATCACGAATCGTCAAGGTCATTGAAAGCCCGTGTTATTCTATGACGCAATTTGGTTATAGAATTACACATTACCAAATTCTTATTTTTAAATTCCGTTTTCACATTCTGAAAATAAGCAACCGTTAAATGAGTACTCGTTTTCCAAAAATTTAATTTAAAATTTTTCTTCATTTGAATTTTCACTAAATGCATTTTTCTCATTTTTTTTTTAGCTGCAAAATGAAATATTAAAATTTAAAAAATCCAACTTTTGGAAAACGTGTACTAATTTAACGGCTGTCAATTTTCTGATTGTGAAAACAAATAAATAAAATTTATTGTATGCTAAGAAACTGTAATCTTGCAGTAGTACAAAATCATATATATTTGTATACATTTCATTATCATCTGGAAAGATTAACGTCAGTCCTTGAATGAAAGAGCTCCCGCAATTTAGATCAAAGGCCCAGAATTTCCAACGAACGTACCAATATCAGTAGATGGTACAGTTATGATTACGATCATGATCGATACATCAAAAATAATACTGAAAATGGTAACTGTAAGAGGTCAGTAAAACAAATGTGTATCTTACTTTTTAATGTTTCCGTGCAGAACTATCAGAATTCATCCTTATTTGTGTCGAGTATGAGTATATAACGCGTGTATTGGTGAAGTCCATTTTTTGTGTAGTATTTCTGTTACTTAATCGATAATTGTTTTGGGTATCGTAAAATATGCCTTTTAATCGGACACTTTTGAGCCAGAAATGTTGCAAATGTCTGGCTTTGAAACGATACGTCTGCTATATGACAAAAAAAAAAAAAAAAAAGAAAAAATAATCTTTATTGTACCATCACGACAGTCATGCAGAGTTCCCAACTTTTATAATTTAATTCATGAGCATTTTTAGCCCCACCGTCTTTTCGCACCAGAAATTTTGTGGATTATTTCTCTTTAATATCTGACAACGATTAAATCAGAAGAAAATCATTTTTCAAAATTTCCGGTATAAAAAAGAGGCGGGGCTAAAAATGCTCGTGAATAAATTATAAAAGTTGGGAACTCTGCAGTCATGTGTTTACTGGGTCAGTTCTTTATAAGCTTCTTTTCCTCCACTTTATTTATATTCTCTTCAACAGCTCAAGTCGTCTTTTTTTTTTTTTTTTTTTTTTTTTTTTTCAAGAAGGGCGCTTTTGTTCGCGATGGGGGTCGCATGTGTTTCTTGCATCGTTGTATCTGCCCTACCCCCACACGCATATCTTGCATTGAGTGGTCCGGCAAATCACGATTCCAAAGTCTTGAGTTTGGTTGGTTGGTTGAGTTTTAACATAGCACTAATATTGTGCTATGGGTAACTGGCGACGGTCTGGGACTCACCCCTAAGAAGATCTGGAGACATACCATCACAATTTAGATCCTCTACGAAGGGGATGTCTCAGGGCCTGATTAAGACAGGGGCACACATTATTTATACTTACACCATTATTTTTTAACAAATACTTTCCTCTTATAATAAATAGAAAATTCTGATTAAAAATTATTTTAAAAGAATTCTGGTGTCTAAAAACGATGAGAAAATTCGATAGTTTTACACCGTTCATTTTTTATAAACATAATTTCCTACTCAATGCGTGGAATATCTATAATATGAAGTAAAAAATAATTGAAAAAATATTCCGGTGAGAGAGTGTCCCGGCCTTAATCAGGCTCTGGGATGTCTTCACAGCTTCGGTGATCCCCAGAGGTATAATTTGGATGGAAATATGGAGGACATTGCGGCCACGACGGATATTACGTGCACCAGACACCATTAGTGTATACGACGGTCTTTGGCAGGCTCGAGCATGGCACCTACAATTCCAGTTACAAGATCGGCGCTCTACCGACTGGGCCACCGCGGCTCCAAAGTCTTGGGAATTCTGGAAAATAGGTGCTAATGCTCTATAGATGTTTCCGAGCAGTTTCTGTGTTCCAGACAATAAATAAATAAAATATGTTTTTATACTAAGGGTAACTACTTCGGAATCTTTGATATGTATAGTTTTTTTTAAACTTAAAGTGTGTTTTAAACTACGTATTGCAATTCATTTTACACAGTTATTTCAATTGCAGTAAATTGCATTTCAGATTTTTTGTTAAACGGAGAAGAATGAGATCTAAAGATACGATAAATTGTAACAGCAACTGTTTAGATTCGAAATAATTTTGTACAAGTTTCCGTCATGTTCAAAACAGGTACACTTGCAACGTGAAGCAGAAACTGACATTGTCGTTTCAATTATACATTTTCATATATATTTTTAGTGCATCATGCATATTTTGTATATTTCTTGTTATAATTAGTGGTATAAACATATAGATAAATGTCATCTGACAACTGAATAAAATATAGATAAATGTCATCTCAAAAATGTCATCAGACAACTGAATTCTGTATTTCGAAATCTGAATTCTGTAATAAGTTTAGTATATAAGTTTAGTGTATAAAAAATAACGTAAACACTTTTTATTAAATGCAATTTTGAAATATCAAACACGAAATCTTCAGGTTATGATTTCGGATAAAGATTCTTGCAATCTCTTTCACAACATTGCTGACTAAAGTAAAAAGGTAAACATAAAAATTGCTTTGCAAAAAAAATTTTTGTGTCTGAGAGAGATGAAAATATTTTGCTTTATATGATGCATCATAGCTAATAAATTAGATTTCTGGGAGTTATGTGATTTTTTTTTTCTTCTTTGTCGTCTGAATGATATGTAGACATATTGAACGAAAGTAAGGCAAAAGAGAACCTTAAGGTTTTGAAAGAGATAAAAGCACACTGCGTTACACCATAAGCTTTTGAAAGAGATTAAAGTATATTGCATTATATGAACTTTATGGCATTAATTTCGAAGAAAGTGTATAGAACAAAAATAAAAGGAAAAGGTATAAATTATGTCTAAAACAGTAAATGTTTTGTATTTTGTTATAGACTCGTAAAAAGTTGTCTGTGTAAGATAATATTTTATACTTTTCTTAGATGTATAATAAGAATTTCATATGATATTATGATTTTTTTTTTTTTTTTTTTACTTTTTTCTATATTTAGTAGAAGAAAGTAAAAAAAAAATCGACTCCCGGTTTTCGATGAATTTACACGTTTTGAGAGAAGCAGAACACAAATTAACCATTTTAAGAAAATGTCTGTCTGTGTGTCTGTGTGTGTGTTACAAAAATTTTATTTCATTTCCATTTATGGAACTACTGCACAGATTTACCTATAAATTTATATATAGTTGCATCACATGACATAAATTTGAGTCTATTAACGTTTCGCTCAACAGGTGGAGGGCTGTAAACAGCAATTTCTGCAGTTTAAGAGAAGCCTATATCTCAGGTTCTATTGTGTTTAAATCAAACAAAACTTGATATGTAAGAAGTCCGATAGGTTACTTTATGCTGATTCAATTTGTATGCGTACGGTCGATAAGTGGCACTGCGATATAGGAATTTTTTTCTAGAACGGGAAGGCTAATCTCAGGTTCTATTGCATAGATTGCAGAAAACTTAGTACATGAGATCGACAACCATTATCAAACACTAGGCTGGTTTAATTTGGGTTTGAGTCAGTCGGCCAATAGGTGACGCTATTGTGTAGCAATTTACTCCGTGAATAGGAAGGCTAAATCTCAACTTCTATGGCATACAACTGCATGAAATGTCATATGTGAGATAACCATTATAAAACCAAATTCTGACTTATATGAGGTGTATATCTCCCGACAGGTGAAGCTACTATTGTGATTTTTCCCATGGCTATATCTAAGAATCTGTTGCCTAAGACTAAAACAAACTGCATATGTGAAATCGTTATTGTAAAAAGCTGTGTGGTTACACTTTTGTGCATTTTAAACAGTAAGGGGCGCTGTTATACAGAATGATATAAAAGAAACTTTCGTGAAGGCCAAAACATACTAGTTTTCAAAATAGGACGATAAAAGCTGCTATTAGTCAATTAGTGCTATTATTTTTTATATATAAAACATTTCAGAGACCAAGAGACTTGCATTTGCATTAAGATCAATTGGTAGGAGATTTTATACATAAAATTCAACAGATTGTCAACCTCTGAAAAATTATTAAAGATTCTATTTCTTTCATAACGTTACTGACTAAATTAAGACAACATAGAAAATACTTTTCTAATTTTTTATTTATTTATTTTATTTATTTATTTATTTATTTTCTTTTTTTTTTCTTTTTTTTTCTTTTTAATGCAGGAGAAATTTTTTTATATTTTGCTTCACGTGAAGCATCGTAAAAAGTAAATTAGATTTCTGGAAATTATGTAGTTTTTTATTTCGAAAAAATTGTTTCTTTCAGTCAGACATTTTGCATCGTCATCACTTGCTGTGTTTTACCTTGATATATTACGATGTTTTGATCTTTGGCAACAAACTAAATATATATATATACATATATAAAATTAAATTAAATTGTAAAATAAATTTTTATAAATAAATGTACTAGCAATTCATAAAGAACGCAATTTCATATTTAAAGGTAAAGTAATATTTATTTTATTTTATTTTATTATTTATTTATTTATTTCACTTTTTTGTATATTTAGACCAATTCCCTTTCTTTCTTTTTTTTTTTTTTTCCCCATCTCGCATTAAGTTAATAAAATTAAAATAAAACTGAGAAAAATCGTATTAAAGAAATGATATACAGGATTTGTTTAGGACTCCCTAGCCGAAATTTGATATTTGGATCCGAAGTATTTCGCACGTTTCTCGCGAAAATGCTTAAAAACGCAATTGAGATAACAGATAACCATTTTAATGTGTCGCAAAAATGACAATTAAAATTTAATAATCTCCAAGGAGATCCTGTACTATAACTGTACCAAAGAAATTTTAAGAATTGAAAATGGTAAGCTTTGCTATTTAAAGCCACACCAAGGGTCGTACTCTGTACCCTTTTTTCAGAACACTCTCAAGGAAGAGAAATTTTCAAATATATTACTAACACTATTTTTATAGACTATTCTCTATCCTGTATAATCATGGCACGTTACTATTAGTGTACTAAAAGTGTTTCTGCATGGAATTAGTGGCTGCAATAAAAGACTTAAATTTCTTATTTCTGAAAATGTCCTGAAAAAAGGGCGGAGAGTTCGACCACAGCAACAGTAACACCGCATGTCTTTATATGGAAGAAAAAACAAAAATAGAAGGCCTATCGTTCTAAATTAAATTATGTCATGCATAGAATTTTATACCTATTACATAAAAGCCCTACATAGGCTTCGTTTATTATTATTATTAATCCCTTAACGGTTGCATTTTTTCGAAGACACGCCCATAAAATCCACATTTTTGTCTAATTAAAAAAAAAAAATAGATTGAAAATAAATATATGAATAATATGTATATTTATTCTGTACATATTTTCGAATACATTATATATAGTCTATTACTGGCTGGTGCTTTCATGTACCCTAAAATATTAAAGGAAAAATACACGTGGGGCGTGGTCACTGCCCGTGAATATCACGGGAGCGAGAAGGAATGGGTTAATTAATTAATTTATTTATTTATTTAGTTATTTGTTCGTCTGTAAGAATAATAAGTAGAAATATTGAAAGAGGGTGAAGCAAGAAAGAGCCTTAAAATTTTAAAAGAGATAAAAGCATACTGCATTTAATGAACTTTATGGCATTAATTTAGAAAAATGCGTATATAAGAAAGTAAAAGAAGAAATTAACTCTAAAATACTAAATAAACAATTCTTATTAATTCCGAACAGTTACTATGTAAGAAAAAATATTGTGGTCATGAAAATATCCGATTATTAGATTTTAAAGTATCAACACATTTTACAGCTGTATTCACCAATAATTTCAGCTCCCTGTTAAATATGAAACCTTGAAAAGCATATTAAGTCAGGGTGCAACTTTTCAGCAAAATTTGGGGCGTTGCTACTGCCATCTAGCGGTATTTTTATTTTAAGATTTTTTAACTGAAAATAAACAATCAAAGATTATATTAAATATTCGAGGCTAGATGGCAGATGCAGCGCGCCAAATTTTGTTGGAAAACTGCACCTTAACTTTACACACTTTTTAAAATTTTGCGTTAAACCTGTTTTTGAAATAAATGATGAATACGGCCATTAAAGTTTTCTGAAAATTTTTTGCTGTAGAATCTGTAGGTCAGATAATCAATTTTCTTTCATAAATTTTAATTAACGAATAAAGCTGCTGTATACACTAAGCGACAAAAAAAAGCCGCACTGCAGAAAAAATGACTTATACATTTTTTATTTGTAATAACTTTAAAATTAATGTTTGAAACGAATAAAACAGTCTTGTTTGCATAATACCAAAGGTATGAAATGATACCTATGTATATTTTCGATTTAATAATTCGCTTTATTGCACTTTACTAAGTACTTTTTAAAAATCTGCATAAAACTTTCTTTTTGAACAAAATGCAAGTTGGGTTAATTCCACCTTTACATGGAATTACTGCATTAATGCGCAATGGCATAGTTTTATACAGTGTTTTAATATAAATCTCAGAAATTTCAACGTGCCAAATATCATAAATAATTTTTTCTAGTTTTGGCAGAGTTATAGGCTGCAAATTTCGAATCCTCTCCCCTCTCCCCCGCCTTTTTATAGATGAAACATTTTCGAGCGGATCGCGATTTTGACTATTTCCATGTCTGGTAAAGAAGAAATTCTACTATAACCTCTCTGATATTTAACTTAAAGTGAAAAAAGATATGATTACTTACAAAATTATAGGTTCTCATGGGAATGTATAAGAAATTTTAACAATTTGAAGTGAATAAACTTACCACAGACGCCGCGTAGTAAGGTGCCTTATTATCTTCAAATGCTGTTTACGGAAATGTTCAAGATACCCCCAAAATAGTCGGTCAGGCACCACTTTTATGAAGATTGTGTTTTATTTCGAGTTAATTGATCCCTTGAGCATAAAAATTTGCCCGACTGTTTGAAATGTTATTCACCTCCGTACCATAATATACAGAGAATGTTTCACTGTTTTAAAAGTGCAACTTTCATTAAGTCGGTCATATTTTCGTTGTCAAATCTGCTTGTTTTCTTTTGCTCGAAATAAGTTAAACTTGACTCATCTGAGAGAACCTGTTCAGCCCAATAATTAACTAGTCATTTTTTAAATTTTTTAGCCATCTGAGGTCTTGCTTTCCCACTTCTTTTCACTAAGAATAGATTTTTTTCAAATTTTCTCTCATTTAAACCTGCTTTGTTTAATAATTGCTGTACTGTAGTTAAAGAAATTATGCTGCTAAACACTTTTTCTGAATTTCTTTTATGTTCTAAATGTAATACAAACCGATTTTATAAGAAATGGCTTTTTAACTTACGATCATCTCGCCTGGATGTGCAACATGACCACCTAAAACCAAATTTCCAGTTTAAGCGGCCACAAAATTTTACATCTTGCTGAAAACCCTTTTACCAATATTTCGTTAACATTTAATTATTTTGCCATCTCACGTATTAAAATATTTTTTGATTTTCATTCAAAAATTAATACTTTTTGTGGCATCGTTAACTGCCTTATTCTTAACATTTTTGGAATAGTTTCTAATATTACAAATTTCCTGACAATTGCATTTCGTTTTTAACACCGGACTCAAAGCTAAAGTGTATGTGGAGGACAAAATAATAAAATCTGTTCGAAAATTTGCTTTTTAAACGATAAAACTGGCGGTTGTAGAAGGCAAAAAGGAAAATATCCAAGTGCGGCTTTTTTTTTTTTTTTTTTTTTGTCGCTCAATGTATGTACAATACGGCTGTACTTGGTCTAAAACAACTATATCGAACCTGCGGATTATACTCACCAGGAAACTATCCCATACTGTAATCATAAAAAAAAAAAAAAAAATCCAAACAAGCATTAATCGAAAGGGCATATATAAATATGTTTTTCGACGCTTAAAACAATAGCCCTCGTCACCTCGTTTTCGAGTTAGAAATTCTGAAAATTCACTAATAATCGTGTAACCACGCCTGAATCGATAACACCTTACTGAAATAATGAATGAAATCCAAGACAAGCAGAAATCGAAAGAGCATAGACATGTTCGTTGATGCAATAATCAGTCGCCCATTTTAGCTTTGAGATATATTCAATCGAGATATAATGTCTAAAAATTCGCTAAAATAGAATCTAAAAATAGGCAGGTTTTAACGGGACTCCTCCCACTCCTTTCTCGTTACTACATTTTTACTCAAACTTAAATATAGATTTCTCCAGAACGGGCTTACGAGGGCTAACAATTTATGCGTCAAAAATCATGTTAGATTATGCCCTCTAGTACGAACATAATTTAATTGATTTCTATTATTACACTATTAGAATGGTTTCCTGGTCAGAAGAAAATGGCCTAAAGAAGTAAAAATGTACCAACAAGAAATTAGCATAGACGTGAAGTATTTGAATTCTTTTATGCGTTCCTGTACATGAACTATTACTCCATCGCAATAAAATATTTCATGTAACATTCTCTTATCATGCAGATTTAAAATGCTAAGTTTGGATTCCTGCCGATTTTTGTGCTTGACATATGCTGATAAAAGACTGGCAGACAGAGAAACTAACCACTAGAAAACTAATTTTTAAATTCAAGTTACATCAAAACATATTAAAATATAAAAAAACTCAGATCTGAAATTCAATCAATATATATATATATATTTCTCTGGCGTATGAAATACGTAAATGTTCTTTAATAAATAATCAATAGGGTTAAAAAAAAAAAAAAATTCTTTTAATATAAAACGCAATATAGAAATTTCATAGATTTTTTAATTATTTATTCATTTATATAAATATTTGTACATATATGATAAAACAAATAAACAAATAAAAGTTTTTTAAGATTTCGAAAAAGAGAAATGTCGCCTGTTACATTATCCGAAATTCTTAGTGTTTATTTCAAAAGAAGCGTCTAGGAGAAAATATAATTCTATATAGAAATTAAATCAATGAAATCCAGACATTTTTAGATTTCTGTTATTACAGTCATATTTTATTTTATGTCTGGAAATATTTTGATGCAGTAATGGAGTTATTTTTTGGACATACTCTAAAACTTCAGGATATTATATACTATTAATTTTATTTTTACTATTCTTCTTTATATTATTAACTAGTAGCGTTTTTTCGCTTCGTTGGTCATTACATTATAAGGAATTCTCAAAATTCCATATCACTATTAATAAATTTTCGAAAAAAAAGAAATAAAATAATAATCACTGAAATTAGTATATTCCTACATTAAAATTCCTGCGGCGTTCTGTAGTAGTTTTTCTTCTCGCAACATGAGGTATACCGGTCCCCACTGCCATCGGCAGCAATTTACCCGCCTTTTATTTCCCCCTCACCCGCATAGTTAAGTTAGAAGTTTCTCGAAATCCCACCAGTGTGCATATTGTGTGCATTTATTCAAAACCTACAAACCAAAATTGAGCATTTTAAAGCAGATTTAAGCTTGAAACTGCATTTTTTGCCTCGCCTGTCCCAAGGGATGTGGATAATTTTCCAAAATCTCTTTATAGTGCTTTTTGTATACACATAAACACCCCTCCCCCCCCCCCCCAAAAAAAAAAAAAAAAATCGCCTTTCTCTGATAATTTGAAGCAGAATTAAGTTTGAAAACGTGTTTTGCCCTCCACCCCACTCTTAATGGGTAAAAAGGGGGAGGGGATTTTACAAGATATATTTATATTATGTGTAACCTATCGGTTATACATGGATAAGCATAACTGACCCACATATCAAAAATCACTTTTATAAGATAATTTAGAGCATATTTAAGCTTTAAAACGTGTTTTTTGCCCCACACACATCCTCTATCGGGTAGAAAGTTATTTCATAAAATCCATTTTTACTGTGTATATTGGGTACGCATAACCAATAGACAAATCAAAAAATCGCTTTCCTGAGATATTTTGGAGCAGAATTACTTATGGAAGCGTGTTTTCCCCCCTACCCTGCTCGCTGTTAAATGAGGGAAGGGGAAATTTTAAAAATCTCCTCATAGTGTATGTTAGGTACGTATAACCAACCCACGCATAAAAATTAATCTTATTGAGATAATTTAGAGCAAGATTACACATGGAAACTTGTTTTTTGCCTCCCGATCCCAAGGGGGATAAGGGGCGGAATTTCGTAAAATCCCATTACAATAAGTGTCGGATATATATAAAGAAAACACGAACCAAAATTCATGACCGCAGCTCCCAAAGATTTATCAGAACAAATTTAGTGCTAAAAGATGGGTCTCGAATTCGCCCCCTCGTAACGCCCCTCAAAATCGAAAAATCCCAAAAACCCAAAAATGAGTTTTTGAAAATTTCTTAAATAAGTCGAATAGGTTCTTTCAGCATCTTTGTACCATTTTTGGTAATGTTCTGCTCAAAAATCCGGAATGTGCGAAATTTCCCCCTGAAAATCGATTTGCCTCACTCCCTGTCAAAAATTGAAATTTTCAAAGTCGCAGAATTGCTCTTGTCTCCCTGTGTGCAATTTCTTCACCGTGAAATAATTTGAAAGGCGAGATATGCTTACAAGACTTTTTTGCCTCCTGCTTCCCCAGGGGGGAAAAGACAGTGAGTTATTTCCAGAAAGTTAATAGGTATAATTTTAAGTTGAGTACAGACTTTAATTCCTGCTAAGTGTCGTTAAATTTCGCCCAAGCGCTTTCACATGATACCCGGACAAAAATTATCGTTGCAGACATACAAATACACACAGAGAGGCAGATAGACACACTCACACACAAACATTTCTCAGACGTCATTTTTGGTTTTCATGATGTGTGAAACGTGAAGATATCGCAAATTTTTTTATCCTGAGAAATTTACAGCAAAAAAGTCTGATTTTATTAGAATGAATTTGTATGAATTTGTTATTTTTATTAATTTTTCTAAATAACAGATTGAAGTTTCACATTAGTCTCGATATTTGAAATTTAGTATGTAACTGTTGTCAATTTTTAAAACTCAAATAAACAACTACGTCCAAAAGAAAATTTTTTTCGATGCATACAGCTGTTTCGGTAGCCTTAAGCGTACCGTCTTCCGTGCAAGAAGAATTATTGTTTATCTGAGTTTTAATATTCCGACGCCAAGTGTCCTGTTATTATTTGTTTTCAATTTTCTCTAAAACTTACAGGTGCCTATAAAAGTTTCCATACTGCATATAAAATATTTTATAGAATCTAAAATAGTAATAAAGTTATTTATTAAAAGAAGTTTTCTTTTTCTTTTTTTTTTTTTTTTTTTTTTTTTTTTTATTTTAGGTAAAGGTATCATAAGTTATCTTGACCACCACGCGAACACTTTAAACTGGAAAAAAGGTGCCACCGGCTGAATTTACATTCTTGAATGAAAATTTTATAAAATAATCTTTAAATTTTGGTGTTTTACATGCTCAAAATTTTCAAAAAATATATATATATTAGGGGGGAAAAAAAAATAATAATAATAAGTAGCCTATATTTTAAACTCTAACTAATAGATATAAAACTCAGCACAAAACAAAAATTAATTTAGTACGATAGATTTTATTTTAATCTATTCCCTATAAAGACAGATAGTAACTTTGCTTCCTTCCCTAGGAACTCCTTGGCGGCTTTTAAATATTTATTGTCGCTGTGAATTAAAAAGGTTATCGCCACTGTATAAGTAAACATATTGACAAGAAACGTCCGAGTGACTTCAGAGCTAAATTTCAAATTTCACCAAGAACTTCTATAGCAAAACTGTGTTTTCCCTTTTTTATTTTTTGATACAAAATAATATATATATATATATATATATATTTGGCATCATTTTTTTTTCTTTTTTTTTTTTCTTTTTTTTTTTGACGTTAAAATGGGTTTTTTATCTAATACCTTTTGAACCAATTATCCGATTGAACTGAAAGATATGGCGTTAGCTAGTCTTTGTCTTGATTAATAAGTGTACCAAATTTTGATAAATTTAATAGTCCAGACTAAAAATCCAGGCAAATGCAATGCAAACCTCCAGCTTTATATATTTTAAACAAAAACAAAAATGTTTGCACATTCATTCATGTTGATAGGTAAAACTTGGCAACGACGCCGAAAACACTGTCTGAAAGAAATAATGCGACCTATCGTACTAAAAAAAGAGAGAGAGACATGTTTTTTTAACCCTCGAAACTCATGTAACCCCCCTAGATTGCCAGCATCCTAATTAATATTCCGTACTACAGTTAAAACCCACCCCTTTTTCTACATCACTTAATTTTTAGAATAACATACTTGCGAACCATCTAATTATGAACCGTACAATTTTTAGTACCCACCTTTTTTTTTCACACAATAATTTTTTAGAGTAATTTTAGTCTTATTTAATCGAAATAACATTTGGAGAGAATAACTCTAAAAATATAGTGGTGTGAGAAAAGGGGCGTTTTTTCAGGGGCGTTAACAATTGTACGGTTATTAATGAGATGGTTGGCAGGTATGGAATAATTCTCTCCAGATGTAATTACGATTACACAAGGCAAAAAATACTCTAAAATAGATTGGTGTGAAAAAGAAGGCGGTTACTAATAATACTACGGAATATTAATTAATATGTTGACAGCTATTAACCCTCTTAAAAACTATTAAAGAAACTCTTTAAAATTTTTAAAGCTATAGTTTACTTTTTAAAAATAAGCCCAATATCATATAATATACGAAATATGTTTGTATTAATAAAACTGTGAACTGAATTTTTATCTTTATATTTTAATATACTTCGAAGATATATTTTCTTCTTTTTGGATAATAACGAAAATTAAAAAAAATTCTTAAGAGATCTTTTCGAAAATATGCTAAGAAATAAAAGACTTCTTATGTTTTGCTATATATGAAGAAACGCAGCGAATAAATTAGATTTCTGAGGATTTTTTTTTTTTTTTTACTCTTTCAAATGATATCTGGGTATGCAGAGAGCAAATAAACAAATAAGTACCTTAAGATTTCGAAAAAGATAAAAGCATAATATAAAATTCTTTACGTTAATTTCAACAAGAGCATCCAAAGGGAGAAAAAAACCAAATAAACATAAAATTAAATAAACGAAAAAAGAATCCCTTCCCATTATTTTAGTAAGGCAATATTTCATTATTCCAATTGAAAAACGGGGAAAAAAGATTTTTTTTCTTTTTTTTTTTCAGTTTAAAAATCTGTGAAAAAGCCAAAATTTGATTTTCTGAAAATGTCAGAAGAGAAAGTACCACAAAACAGAGAGACAAGCATCTTTATTTTGGATTTCGAAAAATAAAGCCACGATTAAAAGGATTTTTCCAATAAAAGAATAATTATTAAACTCATGTTTTTTTTTTTTTTTTTTTTTTTTTTTTTTTCCAGTGAATGACATGCCAATATACAAGGCGGTTATGTTTAAAGTTACGTTTCAAAACAAAACGCTATAATTTTGAAACTATACATCAGAGCGATTTGATATTTTACCAGAGCAATCGTGAGGCAATGGAATTTTGTTTCTGGGAGGAAAAAAAGTAGTTCTAACATGTTCCTATAGATGGCACTGTCAGGGTAATGTCAGGGGAAACGTTTAAATGGACTCATTAAATACAGGAATGTTGTTAGCAACGCAATGAAATAGCTGGAAACAATAGACTTCAAGGAATACGTGTTTACAGCAGAAACTGTCATAGTGAAAAGAGAAAAAGAGGAGCTTCCTGAAGCAAATATTGTACGGATAATTAACGCCACATTTTGGAACTATTTTTTTTCCCTTTGCCAAACAAAATTTCATTGCCTCACGATTGCTCTTGTAAAATATCAAATCGCTCTGATGGTTAGTCTCAAAATTATAGCGTTTTCAAATCGTAACTTTAATTATAATCACCCTGTATATAGACGTAAATACAGAGATATATATTTTTATTTGTGCATATTATATATGTATAGATAATAGATATTAAATATATTGTCGAATTCCATAACATTTTACTTTGACGGCCTAAAAAACATTTAATGATTGAGTTCTTTACTTAAAACTGATTCAATAGTTTAATAAGCATGCTTATTAATCTATTCCATCTATTATTATTATTTGTTCCTAAAAAAAAATCAGCCACAATATTGGTTTGGTCACAAAACAATTTTGCAGTTTGGAAACAAGTTATTTGTAATATAACCTTTATCAGTAATTATAGTAATTTAATGTAGTACATAGGTATCATTTCATCCCTTTGGTGTTATGCAAACATGACAGTTTTATTGGTTCCAACCATTAATTGCCGAAACGTCAGTGGAGGCCCTCTGTTGAGACTCAAAACGGTTTTGGGCTGTGTCTGTCTGTCTGTTTGTCTGTCGCGCGATAGCGGCCGCAAAAATAGAGCTATTGACTTGAAATTTGGTACACGTGTTCATGAGCCCCACGAAATCAGCTGTATAGTTTTTGGTATGTACTCCATTTGTAGTTCGTATACAGGGACACGCCAAAGTTTTTCTTATCATTACGGCCTATGGGAGGAATTTGTATGTATCGCGATAGCGGCCGCAAAAATAGCGCTATTGACTTGAAATTTGGTACACGTGTTCATGAGCCCCACGAAATCAGCTGTATAGTTTTTGGTATGTACTCCATTTGTAGTTCGTATACAGGGACACGCCAAAGTTTTTCTTATCATTACGGCCTATGGGAGGAATTTGTATGTATCGCGATAGCGGCCGCAAAAATAGCGCTATTGACTTGAAATTTGGTACACGTGTTCATGAGCCCCACGAAATCAGCTGTATAGTTTTTGGTATGTACTCCATTTGTAGTTCGTATACAGGGACACGCCAAAGTTTTTCTTATCATTACGGCCTATGGGAGGAATTTGTATGTATCGCGATAGCGGCCGCAAAAATAGCGCTATTAACTTGAAATTTGGTACACGTGTTCATGAGCCCTACGAAATCAGCTGTATAGTTTTTGGTATGTACTCCATTTGTAGTTCGTATACAGGGACACGCCAAAGTTTTTCTTATCATTACGGCCTATGGGAGGAATTTTTATGTATCACGATAGCGGCCGCAAAAATAGCGCTATTGACTTGAAATTTGGTACACGTGTTCATGAGCCCCACGAAATCAGCTGTATAGTTTTTGGTATGTACTCCATTTGTAGTTCGTATACAGGGACACGCCAAAGTTTTTCTTATCATTACGGCCTATGGGAGGAATATGTATGTATCACGATAGCGGCCACAAAAATCACGCTATTGACTTGCAATTTGGTACACGTGTTCATGTGCCCCACGAAATCAGCTGTATAGTTTTGGGTGTGTATTCCATTTGTAATTCGTGTACAGGGATAACGCCAAAGTTTTTCTTATCATTGCGGCCTATGGGAGGAATTTGTATATACCGCGATAGCAGCCACAAAAATCACGCTTTCGACTTGAAATTTGGTACACATGTTCATAAGCCCAACGGAATCAGCTGTATAGTTTTAGGTGTGTATTCCATTTGTAGTTCGTGTACAGGGACACGCCACAGATTTTCTATCATTACGGCCTATGGGAAGAATCTGTATGTACCGCGATAGCCGCCGCAAAAATCAAGCTATTGACTTCAATTTTTGCCGAAACGTCAGTGGAGGCCCTCTGTTGAGACTCAAAAGGATTTTGGGTTCCGTCGGTCCGTCCGTCTGTTTGTCTGTCTGTCGTGCGATAGCGGCCGTAAAAACCACGCTATTGACTTGAAACTTTGTACACATGTTCATGATCCCCACGAAATTAGCTGTATAGTTTTGGGTGTGCATTCCATTTGTAGTTCGTGTACAGGGACACGCCAAAGTTTTTTTTATCATTACGGCCTATGTGAAGAATTTGTATGTACCGCGATAGCGGCCCCAAAAATAACGCTATAGACTTGCAATTTGGTACACATATTCACGAGCCCAACGGAATTAGCTGTATAGTGTTAGGTGTGTATTCCTTTTGTTGTTCGTGTACAGGGACACGCCAAAATTTTTCTTATCCTTACGGCCTATGGGAAGAATTTGTATGTACCGCAATAGCGGCCGCAAAAATCCTTCGATTGACTTGCAAATTGGCGCACATTCCAGCTTTCCATATAAGTAGCTGTATAATTTTCATTGCTATATTTTTTATAAACTGTGTACAGGGACACGCCAAAATTCTTAACATTACGGCTTATGGGGTGAATTTCGTTTAAACGCATTTTAATATCATTACTTTGCAATGAAGAAAATGAAACTAGAGTACGTGAGTAAGATGCTTAAACTTATGTTGCTTGAAGAAAATATGTGCTCTTGAGCTTTCTAATTAATGTACAGGACCTCACAAAAGTGTTCTGACAATGTCACGTAGTTATCCAAACGATGTTAAATTTGGAACAATTATTAATTTTAAACGCAAAATAAGCTGAATAGTTTTTACTGGTGTATACAATGTTTATGGCTCGTTTACAAAGACACACGAAAGAATTTCGTAACATTAGAGCCTATGGACGAATTTTTAATTTAAGCGCGCACTTTAATGCGTTTATGCTGAATTGAACTTAATAAAGTTAACATACATTATAAAAATGCTTAAAATCATGTTTACTCTAAAAAAAGGTTATGTATAGACTAAATAATTTATGGGACCACACAAAATAATTCCGAGTATGTACTGTAATCATCCAAATGATGTCAAATTAGTTTGAAAGATTAATGAGTTATAATTAATTAGATTTATTCTTATTATTGGCGTTTATAATGACTGTGGCTACTTTTCCGGGATACATAAAGGAATTTCGTACTTTTATGGTGTATGGTATTTCTTAAAAGTGTATTTTAACATGGTTACACCCCATCAAATATAATGAAATTTTATTAGAATTTTAAAAGCCTGTTTTCATGTTGAAAATTGTGGGCATAGAATTGATAATTAGTTTAAAGGTTACGCAAAATATTTCCGATATGCTATGTAATTTTTTTGTATGAAATTCGGTATTTATGAATTTCCGGGAAATAATACAAGACCGTCGTTTAATAAGAATGCATATTGTTGCGTACTTGGGGGTTTGTAAGTTGTCCGAGAATGAAAAGCGAAACTTGCAAAAATTCAGTGATTTATTCACGAAAGTTCCAGAAGAATACAGGTCTATAAACCAAGTATCAGCTTCAATTCAACCAGTAAACATAGCTTAAACAACAGCCGTTAACAGCAAAACAACAGTACAAACTGTTTAGCAATAACACATAAAGCAAGTCTCATTCAAAGAGGCTCAAAGCAAAGCAAGCATTTCACGTAACCGACACAGATCTGAGATTGGAAGCCTTGGCTAAAAAAATGCTCCTTTTATACTATTCTATCGAACACAGACTGTTCTGGAAAATTATGGTATCTCATCAGCCAATGAGATTAGAGCTTCCATATTTGGTATATCCCTAATAAGGATTTTATCGCCAAGGTCGCCAAAAAAAATCGCCAAGGAGGGAAACAGTCGCCAAATTTGGCGCCAAATACATTTCTTCCCTTATTGGAGCTTTTCAATTCGTTTTTAAAGGAAAATTAGGCTATTTTAACGCTAAAACGACTAGAAATGCACAAAATTAGCATTTTATCGACTTACTAAGCCTCTTTGAAAAAATTTATACAAAAATAAATGCAATTATTTACAATTCCGTAACACTTTTTATGATATACAAATAGGTATAGAAAGAGAGATACAGCGGGGGGTTAAGGGGGGCGGCAGCCCCCCTCAGGAATGTATCTGATTATGGTAATAAGTCGATCGAATCAATATATACTATTATATAATAAGAAATAAATAAAAATGACCTATTGAAAGATGTCTGATGCAAATAGGACGTTGAGGCTCCTGATCTGCAGATCCACTAGTTTTAAAGTTGTTGCAAATAGAAAAGGTATAAGTCATTTTTTTCTGCAGTGCGGCTTTTTTTTTTTTTTTTTTTTTTTTTTACTGTCGCTTAGTGTACAGAACATCACATTAACCTTTTTTGCAGAACACTGATTGTGCTTACCTATTAAAGCGCGCGTTATTAGAATTATGTTTATCGAAATATCTAACCAAAAATGTTACAAAACATTTCGTAAATTGCGCGTTACTCCCTTTCTCCTGTTACAACAAGGCGCACGTTACCCTATACATAGATGCCAACATTTTAATTTATTCCGGAGTATTTTAAGCCCCGCCTTTACTCCATGCCACTTAATTTTTTATAGTAAATTTTTCTTATTTTATCCATAGCTGCCAATTTTTTTTTATTTATTCCGGAATGTTGCTAGTCCCACCCCTTTTTCACACCGTAATCTTTTTAGAGTAATTTTCTTCATATTTAATCGTAATTATGTACTGAAGAAAATTTTTTTACAAAGATTACGGTGTGAAAAAAGGGCGGGGCTAACAGCATTGCGGAATAAATTAAAAAACTTGGCAGCTATGTTTTACCTAAGTTATGTACTGGAGAAAAAATGTCTATCAATAAAGTGGTGCGAAATAGAGGCGAGGCTAAAAATACTCCGGAATAAATTAAATGTTGGTATATATGCCTACATATAGATATGTAATTGCAATTTTACTGTAAAAGTTTCACTTCAGTGTTTTAGATATTGTCCATTTTGAAACTGTCATCCGATAAACACCCAAATTGAACTACGGATATTCGCAAGCACTAAGAACACGGACCTGAGATTTTCAGAGTGAGGAAGATGTGCTGCCGAAGACAGCGAGAATCGGACGCAAGGCTTTGAGCAACTGTAATAGATTTTCTAATTTGTTTTTATTTATAAAGAAGTATAAAAATAGTTATTCTTTCTCAAATCCTACTATTAGTCCACACTCTCCCTATATATATCTTGTACAAATCTTGCAACCGATTTTTAACTGACTTCCCGACTAGCTAGAAATTTGAAACTTTCAGGATTGCTCAGAACCCGGTGACAACACAATACTTCGAAGTCCGATTTTCGAATTTTTGATTAATTTTCTTATAACTAAATAAAATATAAAAATAATAACATCCTAATAGCATTAAAATAGCAATTAAAATATTAGCTATAATTTAATTGTTGCGAAAAAAAAAAAAAATTACGAGTTCATTTTCTTTCGATATAAAAATAAATACATTTAATTAAACGTGAACGTTAAAAAATTATAAAAAGTTAAATTATGCATCTCACAAAAATTGACGTCATTATCACTTTAAAAATTTTATGCACATTGATAAGAGCTCTATGATTCATCAGAAAATGCAAAACATGCTATATAAAAAGTTTTTTTTTTTCTTTTTTAATCTTATATTTATTTTTATTTCATTTTGCAAGCGTGCGTTTTATTTCCTAATTCAAAATTATTTAAAAAAAAAACTTTTTCGATAGTGTTTGTAAGTGGGAATTGACTTTAAAAATTTTTCTTTTATATTACTTGTTTTAAATATAGTTACCAGCGATCTTATATAACTGTATCTTGCATTCCTTATTAAACAAATAACAGTTATATATATATATAAATATATTTAAAAGATCTTTTGAAAAGCTGTCAGGAAATTTAAAGGGCTTCTTAAATTTTGGTATTATATGTGAAACCATATAAATGAAGTATTTCTATATTAAGGAAAATCTGAAGTAATCCTTTCACTTCAAATTTTAACTTACTTCCCAACTTTGTTCTTTTACCTTTCTGAAAATATTCAAAGTTAAAGAAATTCTCGAAAGTTATTTATAAAAATATATTAAAAGTTATAAAATATTGGCTATATGTAAGAGAAAAATGCAAATAAATTAACTTTCTGGCAGAAATGATTTTTATAACTTATAGGTATAAAAAGTTTTTATACATATATGTACATAAACTAAAACTTTAAATTTTAACTTAATTCTTAGATATGTTTCTTGTAACTTACAAAATATAACCAAAATTAAAGATTTCATAAAAGTTTTTTTTTTTTTTTTTTTTTTAGTACGACAGGATTATTTCTTTTAACCAGGCATTTTGCTTCGTTACCAATTTATAGTGTTCCACTTCTAAAGTAACTGCCAATCAGTGTCGTCAGATCTGGCGGATTTTTTATTCAATACTCACCAATAATTTTATAAAATGATATTTGATATACATAATAGACGATTAATCTTAGATGTGATTAAGCAAGCAGGGTTACAATTAAGAATTATTGGTGACTACTGAATAAAACATTCGCCAGATTTGGCAACACTGCTGCCAAAATCCAATTTTACCATTTAATTTCTTACTCTGTCTTAAAATATTTTGTGAAATTCGTAAAATCTTTTATATAGGGTAGGTGCTCTAGTAATTGATATGCTCCAGTAATTGACATTTATCCCGAAATAATTAATAAATAAGAAAAATAATAAAATTACATATTTTACATATAAGAATTTTAACATTTTATGTCAAACACTGGAGCATAGGGTACTAATAACTGGTAAAATGAATCACTACCAGTGTCAAACACTGGAACATAGGGGGCCAATTACTGGTAAATTGAAAAACTGGCAGTGTCAATTACTGGAACATGGAGTGGGTGTCAAAAAAAATTCATAAAAAAAAAATAATTGTTATCAAATGTATATATTTTAACATATATGTGGTTCTGAATGTTTTTCATACCATATGTACTAACTTAAAATTTTTAAAAATATTTTCTGATGACTAGAACATTAAAAACATCAGAGATTGCTCTAAAAGGGTCAATCACTGGTGCATTTACCCAATATATATTTTTTTTCACTTCCCATCGGTGAGGATCGAGCTCACAACCTTCGGGTCCGTAGTTGCGTACTCTAACCACAGAGCCAACGGGTTTCGGCCTTACAATGCCTGGTCATTTTGACTAATGTTTTTTTTTTTTTTTTTTTGAAAGGGTGTTAAAATACAAATATCAGTAGTCCTGTCGTACTAAATTAAATTCGAGCATACATCGAGATACTGACCACTGCAGTAAATATTTTTATTTATTTATTTATTTATTAATTAAAAAAAAAACTTTTAGAAAATCTTTAATTTCTCAAAGAAATTAAAGATTTATTTTAATCATCTTAAAAACAGTTATAAGGTTACTTACATTCCGCTGTATAAGGCAAAACGGTGCGGGTAAATTAGATATCTGAAACATTTCAACATATAGAAAATTAAGAGGGGTGATTTTTTTCAGTATTTTTAAATTTATATATACAATTTATAAATATAATGTTTATGTTTATAATAAACAATATTTTAGAGCTGTACTTTATACTATATTCCATAAATTTTAATATTGAGAGATCAATATTAAAGAGGTCAATCATCATGCGTAACATCGCCGGCTAGAGCTGGACGATATCAGAAATTAAATATCGCGATATATCATCAAGTTAATATCGATATTGGTGATATATTGCGATATTTATTTCAAGAGAAGGAAAATAGATATTTGCTACTTTTTAAAGACAAATGAAAACCAATTTTAATGTATGCAAGTGAGGAGTGTTTTCTATATGCATATTTATTTTTTCTGGTATATTACTTCCAAATCTTTTTTTATTAAAAAGAAAAAAAGAAAGAAAATGCATAAATAGCAACACAATGTTTTGTGTTTCTTTTAATTTATACCATTACTTTTAAGTATATTTCTGAATAGTTTGTCCTCCATTCTTTCTATTTTAAGATTTAATTATTTCAAAATCACATTTTAAGAGAGCTAATGGGTGATATGTGTTTTATTTACACAAAGTATATCATCAAGATACATAATTATAATAAAAATATAAGCTTAAGAAAAATGAAGTTGTACTTAGAATGCAGATGATTAATAAAATTTTGCCCAGAAGTCGTAACTTAACTATCTATCTATCTATATATATATATATCAATGATTCACTTATATACGGAAATTTTAAAAATAAATATTAGTACGAGTTTTGCGCCTAATTCCCATTCCTGAGTATAAAGAAAGTTCATTTACTAATAGTCCTGTCAGTCATTGATAGCGATATGGTTGTAATTAATTTCAGTGAATAAGAAATGCACAGTAGAAATACTGTTTATAAACTTTCTATAGAATTGCCACCGAATAAACTTTCTCGGTTGCAGATTAATATTAATTTGAGACCCTATAACTCATAGGTATTCTAAAGGTCAATTACTTGCCATTTTTATTTTATTTTTTATCTGCTTACCATATCAGGATTTTTTTTTTTTTTTTTTTTTTTTTTTTTTTTAAGATATATATATTGAATTCATATTTTGTAATGTTTTTATAACATTTGGAAATTGTATTATATTTATATACTAGTACCGCCCAGTGGTTGAAGATCAATCACTTTTTGCAAAGCAAAGCAAAACAACTGCCTTCTCATAAACGGAATTAAATTGCAGCACAGAAGCGACCCCTGTTGGCCGATAGGCACGAGTCGTCCATGAAATAGAGCGTTCGAACTAAAAAAAAAAAAAAAAAAAAAAAAAAAAAAGAAAGAAAGAAAGAAAGAAAGGAAATCTTAAAAATGGTCAATTAGAGTTTAAGGAATCTCAAAACTTGTAACATCATCGAAAACTGGAAATCTAAATTTTTTCTGAATCTTATACTTTCTTCTTATATATGCAGAAGGTAAAATAATAGATCCACTTTTTTAAGAATAAGTAGTCAATTTCAGTTAATTGAAATGCAAGGAAATCTCAAAACGTGTAAATTCATCGAAAACCAGAAATCGAAATTTTCCCCGTGTCTTCTACTTTCTTCTTATGCATGCAGAAGCCAGTAATAAATCCACATTTTAAATAATAAGTAGTCAGTTTCAGTTAATTGAAAAGCAAGGAAATCTCAAAACGTGTAAATTCATCGAAAACTGGAAATCAAAATTTGTCCAAATCTTATACTTTCTTCTTGTATATGCAGAAGATATAATAATAAATCAACTTTTTAAAAAATAAGTAATCAGTTTCACTTAATTGAAATGCAAGGAAATCCGAAAACGTGTAAATATATCAAAAAACGGAAATCGAAATTTATTTCGTATCTTCTTTCTTCTTATGTACGCAGAAACTAGTAATAAATCCACTTTTTAAAAATGAGTAGACAATTTCAGTTAATTAAAATGCAAGGAAATCTGAAAACGTGTAAATTCATCGAAAACCGGAAAAACGTTTTTCCAAATCTTATATTTTCTTCTTATATATGCAGAAGATAGAATAATAAATCCAATTTTTAAAAAATAAGAATCAATTTCAGTTAATTCTTTGCTTAAAAAAGAAAAAAAAAACCACTTGACGATATTTCGAACAATCCATGCAATTCCGAACAATATATCAACGAACCGATAGCAAGAACTAAACGCGATATACTGTTTGCAGTGTTTTCACTTTTCACCTGCGAGCGATGAGCAGCTTCGATATTATTGGTGTGGGGATATTATCGAATGTGAGAAGCTGGGAAATAATATACTACTGCGATGAACTAAACGCGATATACTGTTTGCAGTGTTTTCACTTTTCACCTGCGAGCGATAAGCAGCTTCGATATTATTGGTGTGGGGATATTATCGAATGTGAGAAGCTGGGAAATAATATACTACTGCAATAACTTGATGAATGAGGAATGAAACATTTTATATGTTATCGTTCAAGGTCATACTTTTTAAGTAGTGGTTTCGATTTGAGAGTTCGCACAAATGAAGAAAAGGGACTGATCGCAGGAATAAGGAAGAGAAAGTGTGTTCGGATCGTTTGCGGTTGGGGTTATTTTTTCGAGTTTAGTCAGTGAGTAAATAGGAGGAAGTGAAGGTGTATTTGTATAAGATATTCGGCGGTCTGTTTGTTGGGTGTTTACAGGGTGGTACGGTGAGGCGGGGAAGCAGAATTTGAAGATATGGTGGTTGGCGTTGGACGCTGTTTATCGGCATATGGATCGATCGCGCTGTGCGCACTAGGAAATATCGTTAGAGGGATATATTGGTAGAGCAAGAACTTAAATACTGTTATCGCGATATTAAAAAAATATCGATACTTGGGGATATATTGATAAATAATCCAGCCCTATCGCCGGCAGCCAAAGCCATTGTTATTCTATAGGAATATTTGTTTCCACAATTACTCATAACCTAACTACTTTTTTACTTCCATTACCCTACTACCGTAGGTAATGGAAGTATTGTATTCGGTCTGAAGATTCGATATCGGTTTTCACCTGATTTACACGTTTTAAGGTCCCCTGAGTCCAAAAAAGTGGTTTTTGGCAATTGGTCAGAGTGTATGTATGTGTGTGTGTGTGTATGTATGTATGTGGAGAATCTTCTGGCTATTATAGCTCAGAAACTAATAAAGATAGAGCTACGAAACTTTAGAATTGAAATACGTCTTGTGTACAGATGAAATTTCCAAATTTTGGTGAAAATTGAAAAAACGGAAGTGGGACATCGGAAACCGGAAGTGCGTATCTCAAAAACGGCTCTAACGATTTTCTTCAAACTTGCTATATAAACACTCTATTAGATGTCCTTTCGGATGATATAGTTGGTTAGTTCAGGAAAATTGATAGCCGTCCTGTATAAATAGCTCAATTTCAGGCCTCGCAAAGGCGTTCCTTTAAAAACGGTTGTACGGATTTTTTTCAAACTCGCCATTTTAACTCACTTTTAAATATGCTTTTGTATGTAATTATTGTTTTCCGGTCAATAATTGATTTTTTGTAAAAGTTGGTTTCTCAAAAACGGCTCTAACGATTTTCCCTTTAGGTCACTTTTATGTTTTCTGATCACATTATCTCTCAAAAATGCATAAAATACATGTAATAGCGGGTAATGGAAGTCGTGTGGTTGTTTCACACCAGATTTTTTTCTTACATTCTGAAAATTCCCAAACATTAAGTTAGTACGCGTTTTTTTTTTTTTTTTATATATATGTTTTATTATATATATATATATATATATTAAGTGTATTTTCCGCATTTTTGAGCTAGACAGTAATATATAAAAAATTTGAAAAATAATTTTTTCGAAAATGAGTACTAATTTAACGATACTTGCCGACATGCTGTTTAAGATTCCATAGCTTTGTTAGTACTCGCTTTTTTTTTTTTCACATCATTTTATTTTTAGAGTAATTTTCATCAATTTTAATTACAATTAAATAAGAAGAAAAACACTCTCAAGAACAACTGGTGTGGGGAAAAAAATATAGCGGATATTAAGAATACTACGGAATATTTATTAAAATGTTGGCAGGTATGATTTAACGATTGTGAATATTTTGAATGTGAAAACGGAATTAAACTAGTATGTTGTGGCCACCACATGACTTTCTTCTACATTTTCCTATACAAATTCACTCAGTAAAAATAATTTATTAAAATTATTATTTAAAAATTTATCTTCCTTGATAATGCAGACGACTTCCATATTAGAGAACTAGTATAACACTAAATATCCAAAAAAGTCCATTTTATTCTCAATATTTAAAAAAAAAAAAAAAAAAAAAAATCGATAACTTTGTTTTAAATTATCACAGATTTATATTATTACTTACAAACTTTGAATAAACACCATAAGATGCAATAAACTAGCAACAATTGTTTCGGGTCGAAAAAACACACGACCCTTCATCAGGCGAATAAAGTAAGCACGAGTGCTGCAGTCAAAGCGTTTGACTGCAGCACGAGTGCTTACTTTATTCGAAGTTTATTCAAAGTTTGTAAGTAATAATTTTTACAACGCCAGTTTTGAGGTGCTTTTTTATTAAACAGATTAAAAGTTTAACCATTCGTTTTAAAGGTATTGACGAGACCTTTCGAAAGCTACCAATTTTGTAAAGTTACCCCCCCCCTGGGGGGAGGGAATTCCCTCCCAGGCGGGAACCGATGCCCCCCCCCCCCATGTACAAAATTTTTTTCCTAGTTAACTACTACTATTATCAATAATTCATATTAATTTTACAGTCACAAGTATAAAATAACTCTCATTATGCACATTTATACGCAATTTTGTCCTATACTACCATGTTAGAAGTTTAGAAAAAATGTAATCACAGCGCCACTTGTTCAGCGATTGATCCCCAAATCCAATCAGCACCAGTTTATGTCAGAGTCTATCTAAATACCAAGTTTGGTTAAAATTCATTCTTTGGTTCGTGAGATACAGTGTCCACAAAAATCGTGAGACACACAGACATTTTCTAAAAACTATCAATTCGTGTTCAGGACATCCCAAAACGTGTAAATCCATCAAAAAACTGAGGTCGAAAATTTTCACGAATCCAATACTTTCTCTATATTACATATAGAAGAAAATAAAAATACATTAGGTAATGCGTAATTCTGAAAAATGCTTTCTTATTAAATAGCATGAGCTTTAGCTCTCGGTAAGATTAGATATTATCTGCGTTTAATGAACGGTGCACTATAAATTTTTCTAAAATAAAAATTCTCGCAAGTAATTTTTAACTATATATTAATACTATAATATATTCTTAGCATACCTCAGCGAACAAGGCAGAGATATATTTAGAAATACATTGAAATGTTTTTTTCAAAATCCATCGCATAATTTAAAAGGTTTCTTGTATTTTGTTATGACATACGAAGCCGTATAATATAAGTGAAATATGTCTGTATTAAGGAAATTGTGAACTAAAAATTTATCATTCAATTTTAATTCACTTCCCAGTTTGTTTTCTACTTTCCAGAAGAAAAAAAAATTATTTCAAAATTAAATAATTTTTCAAAAGTTGTTTGCAAAAATATCCTGAAACTTAAAAGGTTTCTCATATTCTACTATGTATGCTGAAACGCAGCAAATAAATTTCTAAAAGATGTGAGTTTACCCCTTCTAGATGGTGTGTAGACGTATGAAAAGCAAATGAGCAAATAAGAACCTTAAGATTTCGAAAATGGAAAAAAGAATTTTCCGAATTGTACATTTCTTTACTGTAAATTCAAAACATGAATTCGAGGAAAAATAAATAAAATAGATAGAAATTAAATATACAAATAACGAAAAGCTTCTCCTTATTTTATTATGGCAATATTTTATTATTTCACTTGAAATAGGGAAAAAAGAGATTATTTCCCCTATTTAAAAATCATTGCTGTATTTAAAATTCAGATGCTGTTTTTATTTTCTTCATTTAGGACTTTTTTTTTTTTTTTTTTTTTTTTTTTGAGGGGGGGGGGGGAGAATATAAATATTAACAAAGAAATTTATAAACAAACACTGCAAAGTTCAAAATTTATTTCGCAGCAATTGTTATACGTCGAAATAATTATGTAAAATTTACTACGGGGCCGAAAATGGAGAGACAAGTACACTATAAAATTAGAAATCTTACGGAAAAAAACAGTGCATTACTGTTTTCCCACTGAACTCGTGTCCCTTTTTTTCGCATGAAGAAATATCCTGAATTATTTTGAAATCAAATAATTGTGGCAAGATTTTTGCATTTGTTTATACAGCTTCTTCTTCTTCTTCTTTTTTTTTTTTTTTTCCTTTTTGTAAAATGTCAGCTCTTGATATTTTAAAACAAACATTGGAATTTATTCCAATTTTACGTATAAATAATATACTTCGTACTTAAACAGTACAAAAAATCAATAGTAAACAAATTCAAAAAAGTAAAATGAGTGGATGTTCTATAAAAAAAAATCGTATAGGTGATTAGGGTTAAAAGCTTTTAAAACCAATTTTCATTATTAAAAAATAAAAGCTTTATAAATGGAACTTAACTTTCTTAAGAATTGTTTACAAAGTTCATATTTTTGATCTAAAATTAAAAGTATAAAACTGCTTTGCAGAAAATTTAAGAACTTTGTAACTGGAGTTTTACATAACTTGGGGATTTTTAATTAATATTTTATTCTTCATTTGAAAGGGGCGTTCTTTTAAAAATCAACTTTTTAAATATCAGTGTTAAAGAATAAGATTTTTAAAATTGAAGATTTACATTTTTTATTAATTGTTTACAAAGTTCTTATTCTACATCCAAAACAAAGTGGGGATTTTAAAAAACTTTGTAATTGAAATTTTACATATCTTCTTAATAGTTTTAAAACATATTCTTCTTCATCTAAAAGGCGCGTTCTTCTAAAACATTAACATTTTAAACATCAATGTCGAAGAATAATAGCTTTGTAATTGGAACTTTACATTTCTTGTAAATCTTTTAGAAAGTTCTTATACTTTATTTGAAAAAGAATGAGTAAAAAATATTTTATGAGAAATTTAAAGGAATACCGGATATTTTAAAGCCTGATTTTTCTAACGACCATTGTTTAAGAAAAAGAAGTTTCAAATGGGAACTTTTCCTAGCTTGAAAATTGTTTATAAAGTTTTTATTCTTCATTTGGAAAGCGCGTTCTTTTGAAAATTAACATTTTAAAAATCAATGTTGAAGAATAAGAACTTTGTAAATGAAACTTTACAGTTAATATACTTCATCTGAAAGAGAGTGTGCACCGAGAAAAAATTCTGTAACTAACATCTAGAGTCTAAATTGTGGAAAAACAATTCCATGTCATCTTTATAAATACAGCCCCCTTTGAAAGCGAGTTCTAGAAACCCTTACTAGAATTCTAGAGTATTTGTCTATATTATGGAGGTTAAACATATTTAAAAATCTCTGCAAATAAATGCGAATACAAGAGGCGAGCTTTAGCAACTATAATCTTAGTTTTAGAAAATCAAGCGAGAAATTCTCGCAATACGAAAGATTCAGAATATTCAGAATATTGTTTCACCATCTAGAAACGTGTAGACTAGAAATTCTCGAACATTTCGCTTATTCAGTTTGTTGGAGTGCTTTATGCGAAGAGCTTGAAAATCTATATTTCTAGTTTAGCGATTCAGAAAATGACTACTTATTCATTCCAGATGAAGGCAGTATATATGTATTTATTTTTCTCAGTGTACATTTCATCCGAAAATTTGATTTTATATACTTTTTAAACTAATGGAACTTTAAAGTAGAACTTTGATAAAAGATTAAGGACCATTATTAAAAATTAAGGCGTTTAGATATTACTGCGCTTTAAATAATTTGAGTCCATAGGCTATAATGATAAACAATTTTTCTTTGTGTCCCTGTAAAAAGACTATAAATGCTAGACTCATCAAAATCTGTACCGTTCGATCGATGGCGACCTGCAACATACCTATTAACTTTCAGGTCAATCAATCGAAGCGTTCAGACATTATCGTATTCACTCACATACATACAAATATACACACACATTCATGCATATAGGGTGTCCCATAAGTCTGTAGACATTTTAAAAATTCATAACTATTGAATGAATTGATAGAATTGAACGTGGTTTGCGAAAAAAACGTTCTCGTGAAGGGTTATTTATTTATTTATTTTTTATTTATTTTTTATTTTTATTTTTTATTTTTATTTTTTTTTATTTTTTAAGAAAAAATAATAATTAAGCTTTTTGTCGACAGAGGGCGCTGTGCGTGACCAGATCACACATTTTCATGAAAATCTGTACTTATTTTCATGCAAATGTCTACAGGCATATAAGTACTGTTCAGCAGCGGCTCGTGCACCGAAATTTGGTGAAGAAGCACACTGTATTTTACGCTGTATTCATTTATAGAATAAAAAATTACATTTAAATAAGTATTTTTAGTTAATTTTAGTTAAGACCATGCTTAATAAAAATTATGATTAAAAATACTTAAATATTGTTTTTTGAGCTCTTCACTTATTTTCGGTTCACGAGCCGCCACTGGTACTATCCCATGTATCCATCGTCACCTCAAATTACAGTTTACAAATGAGTTATAACACTACTAATTGCAGATTCAGTTGGCGGTTTTTACCAGAGGGAAAACATCTTCACCCATAACGCTTTATCCACCAAGTCAGCATCGCAATTGAAACTTCATGTATGCACAAGTAGGAGGCAAAATAAAAAATAAGCTGTTCTAATCACAAATTGTGAAATTTATCGGACTTACATTTGCATATTTTTCTTTCACATACGTGCTAAAAATTTAACTATTTGTTTAACTGTCGTCGACAAAAAATTTAACTATATGTTTTTCTTTACCAAAAAAAAAAAAAAAAAAAAAGAAAGAAAGGAAAAAAAAGAAAAAGAAAAAAAAGAAAAAGAAAAAAAACCTTTACTAGATTTTTTTTTTTTTTTTTTTTTTTTTGCAAACCACGCTCAATTCTATCAATTCGTTCACTAGTTAAAATTTTTAAAATGTCTAGAAAGTTATGGGATACCCTGTACATCACTATAAAAATAGAAAAACACAACTCAAGAAATCTAAAACAATATAAATACACCATAGTCGAATTTTATTCGTGATTACGATATTTTCCTGAAATATTATATGTTCAGAAAATGATACTGGACCTGTTAATAAACAGTTTCTCATAAAAATGAAATAGTTTTTCATAAAAAAAAAAAAAAAAGAAAGAATATTTTTAAATACTTACTTTTTTGTGCTGATTACATCTTTATAAGAACGCAATTTATAAAATTAAGGCGTAAAAAGTCTTGTAAAGTAATATTCATTTCTTTTTATCTTCGATATTTGAGTTAGTTTATTTACTTATTCAGCTTTTTTACTTGCGTTCAGTGGAAATTTTGAACAGCTCCCTCGAGTATCTGTAATCTAATTTAGTACTTGTTATTCTCTTTTACACAAAGAGTACTCTAATGTTCTTACTTTTTTTTTTTTTTTTTAGTTCTAGTTTGTCATTGTTGAGTAAATAATTTAGCCTGTTTACATTTTACATTACACTGTTGTTTCAAAATTTCTTTTTACAAAAATATGCATATATCAGGATTTTTCGTCTTCTAAGCAAGTTTAACTTTTTTTTTTTTTTTTTTTTTTTTTTGTCATTATGGATATAATGCAAATGGATATCTCTAACACGAAAAATCATGTAAAAACAAAAACGGGAGGTGTACAACTAGATGTTATTACAAACTTACATACAAAATAAAAAGTTCTATGTCCAAAAGTTTTTAAGTGAGATTGCATACATACACACGCAGATACGTCATGAAAAATTTTGTAAAATCATGGCTATCTGTAAAGTGGTAAGCAGTATCAAGACCAAAATTAGACGTATACAATTACACGTCATTACAGTAACAAATAGAATTTTACAACATTCTATGGCTAATAGTTTTTTATATATGCGATATACAAAATTTCTTTCGTAAATTGCGGTGTCACTTCCCTTCCGTATACTTTATATAATGAGCTAAAATAATGGGCATTTAGTTCTATTGATAAATATATAAATGTATATATATATATATATTAAGAAATCTAAAGTATCTCACATTTTTGTGTGTTAAGGGATTATATAAATTTTGAAGGCTACAAAAAAGCATATATTCGCTCTCTCTTTTTCTTTTATTATATATATGAATTTAATCGTTAATGAAATAGCTCAGACGTTGATTCTTTATCGATTAATCGTTGTTTGCAATGCTCTTATTTTTAATTGCAATAATTTGTTGGCCTCTTCCTATTCTACAGTTTGTGTAAAAGTTTTACATGTGGCTACTCTGCTTTTTTCTAGTTTTCTTTATGGATTCCTTGATGATTTGATTGAATAATTTATTTAAATTCTCATTCAAATTGGTTTTGCTGCCTTCATCGGGACTGAAACAATATAAATTGCTATGATTAGCTATATTGTTTTACGAAATCGATACAGCTTTCACAGCTTTATGAAGTACATGGCCCCTGATGAGCTTTCCCTCCTAATTTTAAGCCTTTTTATCCAATTATTATTTATGTGGTCCTTTATTTATTTTCTCTATCATTAAGTTTAATGGTCCTTTTTTTTATTAGTATCATTCATGTCGGCGTAAGTAATTTAAATTGTTTTTGTCTCTTATTGGTTCTTAATCTGTATCGCAACATTTATGTATCAATCTTACCTATAAGTTAAAATCAGTTCTATTTTTGTTGTGTTGGTATTGTTTTTTTATTTATTTATTGCTAAATTTTAAGATTAAATTTTATTACGATATCTATCAATATATATATATATATATATATATATATATATATATATATATATATATATATACATATATTAAATAAATTTTTCTCTCTGAGAAAAATAATATATACTGCCTATACATCATCTAGAACGAATAAGTGGTCATTTTCTAAATTCCTAAACTTGAAATATAGATTTCCGAACTATGCGTATAAGGCACGCCAATAAGCTGAATGGACGAAATGATCGAGAAGTTCTAGTCTATTTATTTGTAGATGGTGGAACAATATTATGAATATTCTGTATCCTTTTTATTGCGAGAAATGCTCGCTTGATATCCTAGAATTGGGTTATGAGTCAAGATTATAGTTGCAGAAACCCACCTCTTGCCCCCACATTTATTTGCAGAATTTTTAAATAATTCTAACCTCGATAATATAGAGAAGCACCCTAGAATTCTAATGTAGGTTTCTAGAACTCGCTTTGAAAGGGAACTAGAATTTATAATGATGACACAGAACTATTTTTTCTAGAGTCACAGTTTAGATTCTAGATGTTTTTTTTTAATTTCCAATGGCTAGGCAAAAGTTACAGAGGATTATAAAGTTACAAAACAAATTATAGACAATATAACATAGAACAAAAGACCGAAGTCATTGCCTAAGGAGTGATCTTGCCTCCCAATATCTCGACTCTTCTGTAGAACATCGAAGAGCCCTACAACGGGACAGATGGTCCCTGTCCATTACTTCTCCAGAATCACAAAGTGGGGAAGTAGGGTCGTTTAAGATACCCATGCGCTTCAAATGAGCGGCAAGGCAGTCATGTCCTGTAGATAGGCGGAAAGTCGCAACTGCCTTACGTCTTGGTTTATCAGGAATAAGAGAAGGACTTAAATTCTTCCATTTCTTTAGAGCTGTACGATTCTCAAGATCTCGCAGATAAATTTTTTAAAAACAGTTTTATCCTCCAGTAAGAAATGGCTGTATTGAGATGTTGTAGTAAGATGGCACCTCTTTTTGCAAGGAAGTCCGCTTGTTCATTGCCCGTGCTGTAAATGTCGATATAAGGCTGGATCTAGTTGAAACTATCAATAGAAAGAGAGATTCTAGATGTCAGTTACAGAATTTTTTCTCGGTGTATTCAAAATTTTGAGCATTTAAAAGAGCAACATTTAAACGACATTTTATAAAATTTTCATCAAAAATTTTGGAAAATACAGCCGATGGGTTCTGGTCTCCGGAGACTCCTTAAAAAGCAGCGGAAACGATTTCTCAAATAACTATTGCTACTATCTTTGCATTCCTCTTCAAAATAGAATTGATTACCGCTTGAAGGAAGGTCTTCCGATTACAACTAATTTTACAAAGCTTTATTTAGGGTAAAATGTACCTAAAATTGTACTGATTTTGCATAAAACTCTACCTAAAAATTGGAATTTCATTTTTGTTTTTAACTTTCGTTCAAGCACTAATTAATTCCGTTTCGAAGAAATAGGGAAATTTTCAATTAGTTCGGTACATCATTTTTTGAGTAATCGTGTCCATTGCTTCTCTGAAGAGTCTGCGGAAACCGGCACCCACCAGTTGAATATTGCAAATTTTTTAATGAAAATTTCATTAAATATTTTTTAAATGTTGCTATTTTATAGGTTCAAAATTTTGATGTATGTATATATCTGTACTGATAAGTATAAAGGATTTAAGTCCAAAAATGTCGATTTTGAAATAGGTACATAGTCAGACTCAGAAAAAAATTCTCTATCGATTGGTATATAGGATTTAATTCTATGTCATTTAGTCTTTGAGAAAATCCATTGGTAAAAAAAGGACCAATTTAGAAATTTACCATTCATGTATGGTATAAAATATTTAATTCAATTTTTCCCGTTATTAAATGAAGGTTGACAACCACTGAATGGTATAAAGGGTAAAAATCAACGAAATACCTTTTCCCTAATCCATTCTTCTGATTTGTTTTTAGCTAGTTAAACTTTATTTTTCGTGTCCTGAAAAATCAAGAATATGGACTTAAATCCTTTATACTTATCACTACAGATATATATATATACTGTGAAACTTGATTAATTCGAACTCGTTTAATTCGAAATTCCGGATAATTCGAATTTTTCAGTCGGTCCCTTGAATTTTGTATTAAAATAATGTTAAAAAAATCATGGATAATTCGAATTCTATTTTGGATAATTCGAAATTTTCATAAGATTACCTTTAAAATATTACAGTAAAATTTGTTCCCGAGATTTTTCTCAGCTAAAGTGTATTATGTTTTTTAACAGTCTTTCAAAAGAAGGATAAAGAAATACAAGAATATTTCTTACCTACACTGTAAAAAATATGTCCTATTTACTGCCAGAAATTCTCTGCAATTTGAGAAAATACGCGTAATTTACGAAAAAGTTACGTTGTTAGAACGTATTTTCTCAAATTACAGAGAATTTCTGGCAGCAAATTGGACATAATTTTTATAGTGTAGTGCATCAGAAGATATGGTCCATATACATGAACTTCGAGGTTTTTTTTTAATTGAAAGTCATGGCTAGTGTGGAAGATTCTGTTTTTGTATCAGTTGATGGGTTGAAGTCATGTGCTATGACACAAAGATTGTACTTAAAGAAGCAATCAAAAATATCTGACTATTTAAAAAAAATGTGTTGAATAATTAAGATCGTAAAAAAATATTGATTTAATGGGAGGGGGGTAATGATGCAGTATTCTTAGATATAAAGTTTATGTGTTAAATCTTTGATCATAGAGTTTTATATTTTTAATTTATCTCTTCTTTTTGACAAAATAGTATATGTAATTCGAATTTTTGGATAGTTCGAATTTTTCTCTGGTCCCTTCAACTTCGAATTATCCAAGTTCTACTGTATATATATATATATATATAGGTAATTATTGTAACGCATTTATGAGTTTAAAGATAAGAAAAACAAAAAAAGAGAATGAATTATATGTATGTCAGATTTCATTTTTTTTTCAGTTAATGGTGGTTTGCTGTTTGGTGAGAAGTTGGGGGCTAAGGATAGTTATTAGCTGATTGCAACTGTCCTCTCAGAAACTTCTCTTTCACCCCTACACTGAGGGTTCTCCCTGATGAAGACCTCTGTGTTTTTTGTGGCTTTATTTCATTTTTTTATTGATAATTTATTTTATTCATTGATAATATATTCCCATATATATACTAATGTTCGTTTGGCAACCTGTTTATTTCAACTAGATCCGTAAGTAACGTTTAAAATGTGGATTGCTTCCATTACTTCTTTGGTTTGTGCTATTGATTAATTTAATTTCCTTTTTTATTTTTATTCAATTTTCTTTTTTCTTTTTTGTTTTGTTGCAAGATAGAGACTTGAGCTGTATATTGCTGGAATTAGCTATACAGTTTTACGAAATTTTGCATGTGCTGATAGAAATGCAAGTTTCCTGATGAGTACATTTCTATTTTTCAGCATTTAAAATTCCAATTTTCAATTAATGAATTCCATTTTTTATTTTTTTATTTTTTATTTTTTCCTTTTTAACGGAAGTCTATGGTGACTTTAGCCTTTCTTTTTTCTCTCAAATGTTGACTGTTACTAATAATTCACAGTTTTTGCAATTCTCTCGTCGCTAGGCTTATATGTTTCGTTAGTGTCATTTCTCTTCTGCGTAAGTATTTTAACTTGTTTTTACTAATCATTGGTACTCAAATTAATTTAATACCGTGAATATTTTAATCGAAATAAAACTCATTTAAAATTTATTTACATATTTATGTTGGTATCTTCATATATCTTTTGTCTGCTGAGTGTTACAATGGTGCTAAATAATTCATATTATATATATATATATAATTATTACGTATGGAAAAATTATAAAAATGCGCTTTTTATTTAGCTTTAGAAACCCGTGTAATTTCTTAATTACATATTCACACTTGCTAGCCATCTCATTAATAACAGGGTTGTCAACATTTTAATTTATACCGAAGCATTTTTAGCCCCGCCTTTATTCCACACCACTTTTTTTTTTAGATGAAATTCTTCTTTTACCGCAACTATATATTGGAGAAAAATATTCTAAAAATAAAGTGGTGCGAAATAAAGGCGGAGCTAAAAATGCTTCGGAATAAATTAAAATGTTGACAACTATGTTAATAACCGTACAATTGTTAACGCCCTTTGAAAAAACACCCCTTTTTTCACACCACTTTATTTTTAGAGTAATTCTCTCCAAATGTTGTTATGATTAAATAAGAATAAAATTATTCTAAAAAATGACTGGTGTGGAAAAAAAGGCGTGTACTAAAAAGTGCACGGTTCATAAAGAGCTGGTTAGGCAAATATGCAAATTTGTACCAATTTAGTTTTTAATATAAAGCGTAAAAAATATCTAGTAAGGTAATATTCATTTATTTTCATCTTAAATATTTGAGTTTATTTATTTACTTATTTAGCTTTTTTTTTACTTGCGTTCCGTGGAAATTTTGAACAGTTCCCTCGGGTGTCTATAATCTAATTTAGTACTTGTTATTCTCTTTTTCACACAAAGAGCACTTTAGTGCTCTCACCTTTTTTTTTTTTTTTTTTTTTTTTTTTAAGTCTTAGTTTGTCATTGTTGAGGAATAATTTAGTCAGTTTACACTTTATATTATATTGCTCTTTCAAAATCTTTTTCAAACATATCCCTCGAATTGGCAATAGATATATCGGGCTGTGTTTGTTGAGCTCTGTTTCAAAACATTTAAGAATAATTATTTTGATTTTTTTGCTATACAGTACGTTTCAAAAATAATTTAGTTGCATTTATTATAGTGGTTATTTCGCTTGGATAGCATAATTACAATGCACTGCAAGAAAAAAAAAAAAAAAAAAAAAAAAAAAAAAACATTTTCGAGTCTTGATACCATATTTGTTGATTCTTATGAAAACTGACCTCCTGAATCCGTATATGACTCCCATTTTGCCCAGTCACCCGCCGTTTTTTTCGGGACACAACCCCCCTCTGCCAATTTTTATCACTGGTACGCAATTTATAGCCATGAATTTGATTTGGAGAATGCAAAATAACTAATTTAACACTTAAAAAAAATATATATATATAATGTTTAATAAATAGCATTAATAATAGATTTAAAAAATATGAGAAATGTAATACATAATTTCAGTGGCAAATCCGCCCCCAAATTTTCCCCTTGCCGCAAATGTTCATATTTTAAGATTTTCCAGCTCTGTAGCCCCAGAGAAGATATTTAACAGTTAAAATAATCCTTCCCCCCCCCCTCCCCTAAAAATAAAATTTATAGCCATTAAATGACCGAAAAATGATAAAAATAGGGGGCCGTCCCTAAAAAAGGTGGGTGATAGGGGAAAATGGGCGCCATTTCGGATTAAGAAGGTCATTTTGCATAAGAATTTGCAAAAAGTGTGTTGGGGGCAATTTTCATGCAGAGCAGTGTTACAAGACTTAACGACTTAATATGTGATCTCACGCATTTGGTGATAGTTTTCATAATTTTTATATCACATGACTTATACATCTAATGATATTTGGTTGCAATAAGTGGTTTATAAAATTCCCTCAAGTTTTGCTCGAGCCGGCCAAAGACCGTCGTGTACATTAATGGTGACTGGTGCACGTAAAATCTGTCGTGGCCGCAATGTCCTTCATGTTCCCATCAAAAATTATACCTCTAGGGGTCACCGAAGCGGTAGAGCCATCCCTTCCGTGGAGGATTAATATTGTGATGACATGACTCCGGACCACCTCTAGGAGTGTGTCCCAGACCGTCGCCAATTGCCCATCTGCAGATCACTAGTGCGACGTAAAACCCAACCAACCAACCCTCAAGTTTTGCTATTGTTATTACAGCTTTTACTTCGAATGAACGGTATAATTCTATATCTAGGATATGGTCACAAAGAGTTTATAAAGTTTCGTAAGTACTTGCTATTATTTACGACAATTTTCCTTTTCTTTCTTTCTTTTTACGTGAATGGTGTAATTTTTTACCTAGGATAAGGCATGATGATATTTATAAAGTTGGAAAGGATACTTCCAATTTTTCCTTAAATTTTTATTTTGCATGAATGTTATAACTTCTCACCAAGGATAAAGCCAGAATATAATTATTAAGACTCCTCTCTACCGTCTAAAATTTCACCATCTCCGGCAACCAAATTCAAAATAAATTGGCATGAATACGGGGTAAAACTCTTTAAATTATCCCCCACGAAGAACATTTCATCCAGGCCTAGGAAACCTACTGCAGTCAATCGGCCTTTACTCGCACAACCAATGTTAATTTGAGGAAAATTCGCTAACAGTCAATGAGATAAATAAATTAGAGTGGTGATTCAATGGATAAAGGATTAGCTTTTCGTGGTTCAAGACGAATCACGTGATATGAACCAACAGATTGCTATGTTTGGCCCTTTACCGCTATTTTGGCATTTAAAATTTCAGTTTCGCAAATTATTACTATTATTTGGTAACATTACAGTCCTATAACCGAAATAAATTATTTTTTAAATAACTTTCACATATTTCACACTATAATAAATAATAAAATACTCTTTTTTCATCATTTCCCAACAAAGTATAAAAGTGTTTATAAAGGAAAGTTAAAATTTTGAAAGGGTTAGTTAAATTTAACATCAAATAATAATTTAACAATTATTTTAAAATATTTTGTCGGTTAAATTTCGCCTACACGAAATAAAAAAGAAGTAAAATAAAAACTAAAATGATTTTGAACAAAAAAATATTAAACTACATACAGTAAACAAAAACATTGGCGGTTATGATTTTTGCCAAGTATAATCTCCAAACCGTTGCCATAGAAATTTATTGAAAATAAGCTGTTACCAAGGAAACCAACTCATAGATGGTTCATGTCACATGACTCATGTTGGACCATGTCAGAGTTGCCATTTATCACTCTATTGTATTTATCTCATTGCTAACAGTGTGTCTCATCATCCAATGTTGCCAACCTTCCTGTTATTTAATTACCAATAATTTTTTACAGAAATGTTCGCTTTATATAATAACGTAAATTATATGGTGAAATGAGATAAATAAAACTTTAAGAATATAGTAGTGATAAAAAATTCGAGTAATTGAAAGTTCTGATTACCTATTGTATTTTTTAAATTTAGTTTTCATATATAAAAAAAACTCACAAATTGTTCTTGTTTTTCAAATGCATTTTTTTTTTTTTTTGAATATTTTGTATTGAAGTTTAAATAATGCATTTAGTTTATTTTATATATATTTTTTAGCTCTGAAATGAAACATTAAATTTTTAGAAGTCGATTTTTCAAAAGCAAGAACAAGTTTCAAGGTTATTAATTTCCTGAATATAAAAACAGGATTTTAAGAAATACATTAGGTAATGAAAACAAAAATTTTTTATACTTTCATGAAAACATAATTTTTTATAACAAATTAATATAAACTATATCACTTAAATATTGCAATATTATCTAATTTTAACCTTTAAATGCCCGATTAAAAAAAAAAAAAAATTAAAAATATTTTTCGGCTTCCATTTCTTAAATAAATCACGGGAAAAATACTTTTAAAAAATCATATATTATTTTAAGCAACGAGATATATAAATTAGAGTGCTCATTCAATGGATGAAGGATTAGCTTTCCGTGGTTCAAGATGAATCACGTGACATGCTCCAATAGGTTGCTGTGTTTGGCAGTTTATCGCTATTTTGGCATTTAAAATATCAGTTCGACAAATTATCATTATTATTAGGTAACATGACAGTCCTATGACCGAAATAAATTGTTTTAAAAATAATTTTACACATATTTCACATTTAAAAAAATAATAAAATACTTTTTTATTCGTTGTTTCCCAACAAAGTTTAAAAATGTTTATAAAAGAAAATTAAACTTTTAAAGAGCTAAATTTAACAACAAATAATAATTTTTCAACTATTTTTAAGCATTTTGTCTGTTAAAGTTCAACTACACGAAATAAAAAAGAAATAAAATCAAAATTAAAATGATTTAGAACAAAAGAATATTAAACTACGTAAGTAAACAAAAACATTGGCGGTTATGATTTATGCGAAGAACAATCCCCAAACCGTTGCCATAGAAATTTACTGAAAATAAGCTGTTACCGAGGAAACCACCGAATACGCAGGTGCAAGGAGAGCATGTCACATGACACATCTTGTACCTTCTTAAGGGTTACCATTTATCACTCTACTTTATATATCTCGTTGATTTTAAGTATTGTTTACGGCTAAAAAGGCTATTTGTTGCCAATCGGCAGCATTAATCTGCAATTTAAATAATAATTTTTCTAAAATTCTAAATAGGGACTACATAGTTTACCATGTAATAATTTTTAACACTATTGTTGCCATCCACATGATGAAAATTGATTTAATATTAGTATCAGTATGTAATTTATTGGCAACATTAGGCATTAGAACTTCAATATTATTCTAATCACAGATGTAGTAATTTATATAGATCTATAATCCCATTGTTATCATGCAAAAATTTTTGATGCCGAAAATTTTTTTTGGTATCAGCCATCTAGTGGTATTGAAACCATTGAAACTCGGCAATTGTAATAGAATAGAATGGAATGTTCATGAATTTTTAAAATGCCGAAATATTGCGTCTTTTAATTCTTCTAATAAATTTATGAAAAGTAATGGATAAGTTATCATAAAAGTAAATTATATTTGACTAAATTATGAAAAATATAATTTTTATAATCAGTTGCTTTGTTATTATTATTAAATAAAAACTGGTTTGATGTTTAATGGAATGCATTTTTTAAATTTCCATATTTTTTAAGATTTTATAATAAATAAAATCTAAATAAATGTAAGTAATATAGAATTTTCAAAATTCTTTTAAATATTGTTAGCAGCGGCGTAGGTAAAGAACGTTAGTTTTAGTATATAAAAAGAGTTTAACTTTAAATATTAATTAAATTTATAAATATATAAAAGAAAAAAAGAAAGAAAGAAAAAGAGAAATTTGAAATTGTATCTGCAGTTTTACATTCACCTTCAGTACATAAATTATTCATAAATTTTATTTTCTAAGTTATCTGTGTGTATTCACTAGGAGAAAGACGGCCATATTGTGGACTTTTCTCCGAGTAAAAAGGAATCATTTTTTCCCCCAATGATCAATCTATGTCTTATTACTATATCTATGATTCTAATAGTATTTTAGAAGACAAAAAGACAAAATTGAGTATGTCGCCGAAAGGCAACACACGGCGTTTAAGAGATATTATTTGAACAATTTTGACAGCTGACATTCATTTTTTTAACTTTTGTTCAAAAGAACATTATGCAATGGTAACATACATACAGCCAAATGTTAAAAACAAACCAGTTGCAAGTATACAATTAGATTTAAAAGTCCGGTATCAAATTTCATACTTTAGCCATTTAAATGTTAAGATCCTACCTTAAGAATTAATATTTGTTAAGTTTTAAAATTTAATAATATATGTAATTATAATGTGACATCTGTCAACCCCTCTCTTTTTTTTTTTTTTTTCTTTCTTTACAACTAACATACTACTTTCTATTTTGCGCTCTGAGATTTTTTTTTTTTTTTTCAGATCTCGCAAGTGTCTATAACCTAATATATTATTTGTCAAATATATATAAAAACATACGTATTTACAGAGCTCACAGATGAACTGCCTTTTTTCTTTTGAAATTTTTTGTGTACATAATTTTGTTTGTTTACACATTCTATTTTGTCTCCGTTTTTTTTTTTTTTTTTTTTTTTTTGTTTGAACACTTGCCTCTATGGTTCTTCTTTGTCAAACAAGCTTTAAAAAAGAACGTGTAGTTACAGAATAGTTTTATAGGATAAATTTAAAAGTAACTTTTTTTTTTTTTTGTCTTTTCGTTGACTACTTCCCTGAGTACTTTTTTTTTTAATTAACAAATTTGAAATTTCCTAATTCTTTTTTTATATAGAAATGATGTTCATGATTACGACAACTATCTATTTTTTTACTTTCTCTTGCTCATATACATGGTAGAGAAAGTATTGTTTTTGTGTCAAATTTTCGAAATTGAGTTTTTGTTATATTTAGACGTTTTGAGGTTCCCTGAATCCAAAAATCATGTTTTTAGAAGTTGGTTTGTGTGTCTGTTTGTGTGTGCGATTTGTCTATGTGTGTGTCTGTCTGTGAGTAAGTCTGTTATCAGTATATCTCAAGAACAAAATATAGCAGAAAGTTCAAACTTGGTATTCTATATGTGTATTATATAGATATGCTACACTAAGCTTTTTGTAGAGATCAAGTTGGTTCATGTACAGGGACACCCAAGAGAGTTCAAATACATTGCGTCTGTGGGGGAAATTGCACGTAAGTAGAATTTAAACATCTATAGACTGCGCTAAAACAAATGAAACAAATATATATATATTTATATGTAAAAAAACATGTTTCTTGTAGAATATATTACGGAAATCATTCTCAGTTCATTTATAGGGCTACACAAAATAACTAGATTATAGTGCGACAATACTTGAATTAATGGAAGTGCATTTCAGGTTGTGTTGTATGTCATTAATACAGGATTATATTTATTTTCACCCTGTGGTGTGTACATAACCTTCAGAAGATATGCAGGGCTGCCAATATTTAAGCCATAGCATTCTTTTGTATTGTTAGTGGAAGTGCTTCACTATAATATTTTACTATGTCCAGGAAAGCTACTCAGAAATTGAAATTAATTCCTCATAGAGATATAATAAATAATGTATTTTATTAAGCTACATATTCAACGCTGAGATTTTTGTATATTTACACGTTTTGAGGTTTTCTGAATACCGAACTGAAGTTTTAAACGTTTGATCTTTGTCTATGCCTCTTAGAACAAATTGAAAACAAATAATTTCAGGCAATCTAAATGTTATATTTTGAAGTTAATACTTTTGTCACTAGAAAAGTTTGATCAAGATTTATAAATTTTAAGGAATGTTGCATGTGAAAATTGTCTGAATAATTTTAAATGGTCTTTTGAATTTAATAACACATTTGAATTCTCTGTAAATGTAGACAAAATAATGAAACGGGTGGTTGAGAGGGCGGTAGCTCCCTCTCACACAGAATTATTTGTCGAATAAAGTTGTTCCGAAGACTAATTCGAATTGTTTTAATATAGATTTGCATAACAGTACTCGTTATCTTACCCCTCAGTCTCCAATCTGTATTTATAGTGTTGAATTTCAGGGCCAGAGAAAATCCTGAAATTATTCACATTATTTTATAGTTGTAAAAGAAATTTTTGTATTCGTAAAAAATTTCGGGTGTCGATTTTTGATGCATTTACAAATTTTGTTATGTCCTGAACACGATGTGGCCATTTGTAAAAAAAAAAAAAAAAAAAAAAGTCTATATGTGTAATACCAAAACCTTATGGCAGTTCTAGCTTCAGAAATAAGAATGCACAAAATTTCCTGCAAAATTATATTTAGCATATAAATCTAAATTTGTACATTAACATAATCTAATGCCTACCAATATTTAGTGCAAATCGTCTAACAGGTGGCACTGTTATTTTTCATATTATGTGACTTTTCATGACGCTATATTTCAGCATCTGTTAGTTAAAAATTAAAAATTTCACAAAACTGCATATGTAAATTCTTTATGGTGAGAAGGTAGAATTAAATATTTGTTTCTATTAAACAGTAGATGGTATTGTTGTATACACTCTATAACAACAACAACAATAACAAAAAGATTTAATTTGTGTACAGTATATTTACATTATTCTAATTTTTTGAACCATGTTATGAAGTATTCTAATATTTTGATTTTTTTTTCCCTTGCTGTATTAAATATATTTTCTATTTCATTGTAATATATGTACATTTTTATAATCTACAAAATTCGTCGATTTATATTATGGTAATTTATATTTGATATCATTGATTATTTATTTGATAAAGTAGATTTGAAATTCCCTTTAGCATATTTTATTACATTATTCTAATTTTTTGAATCGGAATAGTATTGTCTTCGGACTAAATCGCAAAATCAAGGGAATCATCGCACCACCAGCTACACGTATACATTTTTCTAATTCTTTTCGTAATTTTATTGGCATCAGTTTCTTTTGTTTTCGATTTTTTAATAGGATAAGATTTTTTTTTCCTTCATACTATTTTATACGGAAAGTATATAAACGTGTCCATAGTTATCATCTGTAACTTAGCAACTGATTAGAAGCTCCAATTATATATATATATATATATATATATATATATATATCATACAACGTGAATTTTAGAAAGTATCTAAATTTAGAAACAGGTTCGCATTAACAAATAATAAAATAAAATAAATCACTATTTTTAACATATACCATTGCATAATTTTAACGTGGATTATTATATTTTTCACTATTGCAAGAGATACATATGTTTTCTAGATAAATTAGCTTAAAAAATTTTAAGAAACTGAATGACAATTATATATATATATATATATGCATATATATATATATATAGGGTGATCCTTAAATCGCGAAAAAAAATAAAAAAATTATTATTCAAAATGTATTGACCGCAGCACTATGCGGTTGTCACTGCAATGCACAGAAAGACATGGGATTCTTTTAGGTAATAAAAAATGTATTACACACTTGCCAATCTTCTCATTAATAACCGTACAATTGTTAATGCCCCTTTTTTCACACCACTTTATTTTTAGAGTAATTCTCTCCAACCGTTGTTACGATTAAATAAGAATAACATTACTCTAAAAAATGATTGGTGTCAAAAAAAATGGCTGGTACTAAAAATTTTACGGTTCATAATGAGATGATTGGCAAGTACATTATTACCAAATTAGTTTAAATTTTCTTCAGAAGGTGATACTATAACTGTAAATTTACTTTTTACAGTGGTGAAGTACATTTAGCAGCGCAACTAACACTATAAATGCTCCATATAATGACCGTCATTTATTAAAATGACTGTCAGACGTTGCACATTGGAAAATCTCCTAAAAAAGCTTCAGTATTTGCAATATGACATCATTTGATCAGACGGATTTGTTTAAAATGTGAGAGGATACTGCGAATACAGCGCAGTATGTCGGGGGGAAATGTAACTAATATTTTTTTCTCATATATATATATATATATATAAAAAGATCGCGTTCTGACTGTACATTTCAATGAAAACCACATAGAGCTGCAGTCAGTAATTTAAAATAATGATTTTTTCATTTTTTCTGTGTCTTTTGGATCACCCGGTATATATATATATATATATATATATATATATATATCAGGGTGATCCTAAACTGTATGCCAAAAATGTAAAAACAGGTAGAACGGACCTAAATAAGCAGATTTCGTATAGGAATGTGTGCGGTAATGCTTAAGCCGGTAGAGAGCGCTGATGACTGTGGCGTATTAGAAATCCTTTAGTAAACCAGAGATAAGACAAGAGCTTAGTGCGCTTGCGCAGTGGACGGAAAAAAATGGCGGGCTGGTTAAATTTCGTCCAAACTATGGCAACCTGGATTCCTAACCTTGGCGCATAAGCGCAGCATGGGCTATTTATTTGTATGTTTCATAAGTGGTTTTGTTTGACGGTGTTCTAGTGCAGTGGTCGCCAAGTCTATGTTGGCGCTGCAGCCTTCCCTCAGGCGGTCGAAAATAGCTTTGGACGAATCAGAATTCATTGCCATCATTGTCGTATCTCTGGTTTACTGAAGGATTTCTATGGCGTATAAAAGCACTTCGCTAGCTGGATTCATTATTTCCCGCACGAATCTCGAGCAGAATGCATCATTTCACCAATGCAGAGCTGGCCGATATGCGTTTCATATATGGGAATGCACAAGGAAATGGACTAGCTGCTAAAAGTGTGTACAGGGAGCTATTCCCGGTCAGGAATCAGCCACAAGCTAGCGCTTTAATGTGTCATTACCGCACACACATTCCTATATGAAATCTGCTTATTTAGGTCCCCTCTACCTGCATTTAAATTTTTGACATACAGTTTAGGACCACCGTGTGTATATATGTTTACTGATAAGGATTTAAGTTCAAAAATGTCGATTTTGAGTTAAGTACATAGTCAGACTCAGAAAAAAATTCTCTATCGATTGGTATAAAGGATTTAAATCCATGTCATTTAGCCTTTGAGAAAATCCATTGGTAAAAAAAGATTCAAGTCCGAAATTTAGCATTAATCTTTGATATAAATATTTAATTCAATTTTTTTCCCTTTATTAAATGAAGATTTACAATCACTGAATGGTATAAAGCGTGTAAACCAACATAATCCCTTTTTCCTAATCGATTCTTCTGATTAGTTTTTAGTTAGTTTAACTTTATTTTTTGTCTCCTGAAAACTCAAGAATTTGGACTTAAATCCTTTATACTTATCAGTACAGATATATATATAATATATATATATATATATATATATATATATATAAATAATACGAATTTTAAAAATTATTTCAATCCAAATACTGATTCATATTAATAAATAATAATAAACAAAAACTATTAGTTCCCCATCATACTATATGTATGGGGAACTTAGGTAATCGTGAAAATTTTCGACCTCGGTTTTTTTACTTTTTTTATACGTTTTCAGGTGTGAGAAATCCGAAAATGACAAAATTTGTATGGTGTCTGTCTGTAGGGTGTCTGTTAGTGTGTCAGTCCGTTAGTGTGTTAGTCCGTTAGTTTGTTACACTGTTTACACGATATCTCATGAACAAATGATCGCAGAGAGGTCAGATCAGTTTTAAAATATTACTTTCGATAATGGCAAGAACCCTATTCATTTGCAACATTCGAATTAAAAACTTCGTAAGTTATTAGAAATTTACGATTTTCTTAACATGGGAGAATAGGACAGAAATTCACTTAAACGTGCATTAAATGGAAACATTTACTGTAAAAATGTCGGACCAGTTTTAAAATATCAGTTTTGATCCCGAAATGAACATAATTTACTATAAATATGCTACTTTGAAAATTTCGCAAGTTATTGGAAATTTACGAATTTCTTAACATGGCAGTATAGGACAAAATTTCACATAAACGTCAATTTTGAGAGATATTTTCATCATAAAGATGTCAGACTACTTTTGAAATATTATTTAGAACACTGTCATGAATATTAATGACTATGAATTTTCCAATATAAAAATTTCGTAAGTTATTGGAAACTTACGAATTTCTTAACATGGCAGAATAGAGCAAAATTTCACATAAACGTCAATCTTGAGGGATATTTTCATCGTAAAGATATCAAACCACTTTTTAAATATTATTTTGGATACTGGCATGAATATCATAGACTATGATTTTTCCAATTTAAAAAATTCGTAAGTTATTTGGAATTTACGATTTACTTAACATGTCAGAATAAGGCAAAATTGAGCATAAACTTCCATTTTGAGGATCATAAATACATTAGACAACTTCATAATTACATTTATGCTATTTGTTTGAACATGATTGAATACAAATATTCTAATAGGAAAATTTCTTAAATTGTTCGTAATTTACGATTTTATCAACATAGCGAAATTGTAATTTTTTTCATATAAATATGAATTTTGAGGATTATTGCATTGGAAATAGTAGCATGAAAACTAAACAACAGAATCGACCCTGATAAAATAAATTAATAGATTGGAATAAGATAAATATATCGAAGTAAACGGTGGATAGCCTATTAGGCGGGGATTTCATTCTGTCACTGTATCAAGCTTTGGTCAAATTCATTTCTTTTAACATGATTATAATATGTGTCGCGCTAGAAATCTATGATAACAAAAATATGATTTGGAACTGAGCAGAGTCCACCTATGCCAACTAGTTTTTAACATCGTATCATTGAATCATTTTAGCATGAATTCTTGTTTTTTTTTTTTTTTTTTTTTTTCGATATCGAAAGAGGTAGTATGTGCTTTTTTGATAAATTAGTTTAAAAGTTTGAATATCTGTAAACCTTTAAAAAACCGTATTTTTTTTCCCCTCTCTGAAAATTCTTTATTTTATCATGTTTTTATTAACTTCGATTCTTGTTTGTTTATTTGTTTGCCAGGTATAAATCTTGCAATCGATCTTTAACTAACCTCCCTACTATCTAGACATTTGAAACTTTCAGAATAGATCAGAACCCAGACAACGCAATACTTCGAAGCCCGATTTTCGAATTTTTGATTAGTTTTCTTCTAATTAATTAAAATGTGAAAATAATAACCTCCTAATAGCTTTAAAACTAACCATTAAAATATTAGCTATAATTTAATTGTTGCCGAAAAAATTTACGAGTTTATTTTCTTTTGACATAAAAATAAATGCATTTAATTAAACGTGAACGTTAAAAAATTGTAAAAAGTTAAATTATGTATCTTACAAATATCGACGTCATTATCACTTTAAAAATTTTATACGCAGTATTAAAGTGCTAATGTAGTTCTATAGCTGTGATTCAACTGAAAATTTAAAAACATGGTATATAAAAAGCTTTTTATCTTATAATTATTTAACTTTACAATGTATATTAATACTTTTTTCAACAAGTACAGTCGGTAACAAAAGTGTCCGAACACTAGCAAAAATTCCTATGTAAAAAAAGTACACTTCATACAGTTTTGTTAAATAAATCCTTGTTGAATCCTGTTCTTAGTCAGTGTAAGAAAATGATTCGATAAGGATTTATTTAACAAAATCGTGTGAAGTGTAATTTTTTTTAACATAGGAATTTTTGCTAGTGTTCGGACACTTTTGTTACCGACTGTATGTGACGTTGCTAAGTTTTTAAAACAATCAGAACACAGACGTATTCTTTCCTAAAAATAAAGACAATGTGTAATAATGGTTGTGATAAAGCTATTTCATATTTTGATGTAGAAATGTTATTAAAAACTTAATATTACTTTTTTCTTAGTTAATGCACAGATTGTGTTATTATATTTCGTGGTTTATTTTACTCTTTGTTGTATATTTTTATTTCTTTTTTATCCAGATTTTATATGTTCATTCAATAAGAATTCCCAACAGCTTTCTAGAGTATCCATAAACTAATTTAGTATTTACTAAATTCTATTATGTAAAGCGTTTTCAAATGTCTTTCGCCTTTCTTCTTTAATAATTTTCTTACTTTTTGCTGTTGTTGTATGTTTGTTTGTTTGTTTACGCTTTATACTTTATCTAAGTATTAAAAAATCTATTAGAATATTAGAATATTAGATTGTATTTTTCAAGAAAGTTTGATAAAGGTTCTGCGAAGTTTCAAATTAACATAATACATTTATTTATTGAATGTTTATACAAACGAATAATTATGTAAATTAACGTAATAATTAAACGTAAGAAAAGATAAATAATTAATTAATTAATTAATAATTAAAAAAAATAGAAGAAGAGGAAGAAGAAGAATTTTTTTTTTCCTTTTACAATAACGTATATTTACAAAGAAAATATTTTTTTAAGTAATATTTCAAACTTGTAATTAAAGACACTATGTAAAACGCCATTTTTTTTTTTTTTTTTAGAGTTTATGACAAAACGATTTGTTTTGTTCATATAGTTTACATTTTATTTTTACTTCTAACATTTATTTTTTCAAATATGCATTATTTGCTTTATTTACTAAATTTTTATGTGTTTAATTCAAATTTTAAAAAAATAAGAAGAGGAAATAGACAAAGAGTTTTTAATTTTTTAAGCGATGGGTGAAATAGGGAAATATCTTAAATTATAATAATAAATAATTTATTTTCTCCATTTTAATGCAAGCGTTTTAAATTTCATTTTTCTATAAAACTAATAAGCATTCAACAGATGTTATGATTAATTTAATGACTTTACTTATATATTTAGAAATTCGAAAACTTTGCTTTTTCTTTTCTTTTTAGAACTGAGGACTATTAACCTCAATCTGCGGATTTTTACGATACCAGTTTTATGATAGTTGGACATTTATCGAAAATATAATTGATTAATTTGAAAGTAATGTTATAATTTGAAATAATAATAATAATAATAATAGTTCTCCAAACAAAACAAAATTCTGTTTTTGCCAAAATTTCATCAAAAACCTTAAAAACATTTTTTTTTTTTTTTTTGAAAGAAAAGGAAAAAAAAAAAAAAATTAATAATAATCAGTATCGAAACAAACTCTATCGAAAAAGTCTTTTTTTTTTTTTTTTTTTTTTTTTTTTGTAAGATTTAGATAATATTTAATTTAGAAAATAAAAAGTACGCGTGGAGAATAGAGTATAATGGTGCCGGATAATTTAATTTAATTTAATTTATAGAGATGTCAATGATGTAAGAAAAACTACTTCAACCATTTCCTTTCTAATAATAAGCAGAAATAAAAACGGATAATATTTTACCTGGAGACATTTTGTATATTTAGACCAATTAAAAGATGTTTTTCCTTTTTTCCCTTTCGCATTAAGTTAAAAAATATTTAAAATAAAATTGAGAAAAATCGTGCTAAAGCAATGGAATAGCTTGGATCTCTTGGCGAAATTTGAAATTTGACACCGAAGTAGCTCGGTAGTTTGTCGCCAAGATGTTTACTTGCGCAAATGCGATACCCATCTTCATTCATCGCCAAAATGACAACAAAAATATAAAAACCACCAAGGGACTCCTATGCTAAAGCTATAACAAAGTAATTTTTAAAAAATTAATACAGTTACTGCATGATTTTATATGGAAAAATAGATTAAAATAAGTTCTGTAGTACTAAATTAAATTCTATTATATTCACAAAGAATGTAAGATTTTTTTTTTTTCTTTTTTCGGTAAATTTAAAATAGATAAGAATTCATAAAACCTTTTGAAGTAGCTTTTCTTTTATTATTATTATTATTGTTATTATTATTAACATTTCACACCAATAAATTTAAATACCAAATTTTATCACAAAATGAGCTTGAAACTTTAAATAAAATTTTATTGTTGCTGAATATTGGTTGGAAAATGTCTTTTAAAAAAGGTTGTACTTCGAGTTTAGAATTAAGGAATAATTATGTAAAATAACGTGTTTTGTAATTAAAAAATAATTTTTAAACACAAAATAAAACTACATTTTTAAGCTTGTAATTAGATACAATTCTCAAGAGCTCTCTCAAGTATAAACAAACTAATTTAAACTCTTTTATACAAAGACGTTCTCATGTGTCTTTGCACTTTCTTCTTTTCTAATGTTTTGCATAAATACTTTTCACTTGTTTATGCTTTATATTTTATTTTAATATTAAAAATTTTTTGAATGTCAGAGTATCAGATTATTCCTTTTAATAAAATAGGATAAGCGTTTAGCGAAGTTTTAAATTAATAAAATGACTTTATTTATTTAGTGTTTACACTTCCGACCATGTTATTATAACGTAGTAATTAAAGACTTTTTTCCTTTTTTCTTTCCTTTTTTTTTTTTTTTTTTTTTTTACTTAAACATGTAATCTAAAAAGTTTTTTTAATAATATTTAAATGCTTAAAATGAACTACACCATTTTTTTTTACGTATGTAATTTGACTTGTATGCTTTTTTATAGTAATTTCAATTCTAGTGCTTCAGTTTTAAATATGATTTATTTATTTCGGAAAATTTTGGAGTGGAAGGCTGATTTTTTATACCAACTATGTGCAAAATGCCATTGCCGGGAATCGAACCCGGGCCTTCCGCTTTACGTGCGGATGCTCAAACCATTGAGCTACCCTGGCTGATTACCAGCTAGGTATTTCTCACATAACATTCGTTGGCAAAGTCACCGAGTCTGTAAACACAGCTATAGTGCGACCACGTTTCCTACGACTAGCAGTGAGGCCGAGTCCAAAAGTTTGGAGCGATGCAAAATTGGCCGAGAGATAGTTATTTGGCAAACATCCAGTAATTCAGTGTTCCCTTATCGCTTGTTTTTTCTCAGTCACCCCTATTTTAACACTGGACTCGTTCAATCCGCACTTGCGCAGAGGCTTCCATGGTCGCAAGAAATGTGGTTATAGAATATATCAAGTGACATTAATGTTCATGGCACAACTCCAATAGACCACGAAATTTTTTATTTAATTTAAATGTTTATTCATCAACCTTGAAAGTTTATTTCGAAAATTTTTCCGAAATAAACTTTCAAGTTTGATGAATAAATATTTAAATTAAATTATGATTTATTTATTTTATTCAATTAAAAAAAAGGAAAAAAAAAACTAATAATTTTTTATTTTTTATTTATTTATTTTTTATTTTTTATTTATTTATTTATTTATTTATTTTTATTTTATTTTTTTTTTTTTTCTAGTATGACAGGACTATTTCTTTCAATCTGATATTTTGCTTCGTTACCAATTTATAGTGTTTCACTTCGAAAATGTATGCCAATTTTACCATTTAATTTCTTACTCTATCTTAAAATATAATTATAATTTATAATTAACAAATTTTATTAAATTATTTTATACAATTTATAATTAACAAATGGTTTTGTAAAAGAATGTTATATTCTGTTTAAAAAATAAAAATCTACATAAAACTTCCTTTGTAAACGCAATATAATAAACATATACTTTGTAATCTGTTATGATTTATTATATGAAATAAACAAGTTGTATTTGAATGTATGAAATAAAACTATTTATTTGTTAGATCTAAACAATTACTTAATATTACAAAAGAAAAAAAAAATTTAGAGCTATAATGACGCTAATTTTACCCTGCAAGTTTAATTTTCACAAAGTTTTATTCCAATTTTAATATTTACGCGTGAATTTCTTTTCGTTTAAAAAAAAATTAAAACCAACTCTTAATTGTTTTTTTTTTTTGTTTTTTGTTTTTTTGGCAACAATTAAAAATTAAAATAAATTATGTGTTTTTGACTCAAAAAGGGCTTCTTCAACTTTTTCGATACTGTCCGTTTCGTTACTGATTATTATTAATTTTCTTTGATTAATTTTTTCGATTTTTATGAAATTCTGGCAAAAGTAGAATTTAGTTTAGTACGGAGGACTATTAGATTTTTTTTTTTTTTTTACTTATTATTATAACATCGCTTTCAAATTGTTCAATTATATTTTTGATAAATTTTCGATTTCGATAAATGTCCAACCATCGTAAAACTGGCGACAACATTTTATTCGTAGATTGATACAAATTGTTCTCCATACTAGTTAATAAATATACATATATATTTTTTAATTAGGTATCTCCAATCTGCAAGGACATTGTGTAAAAATTACAACCAGTTTAGAGAAATAATCTTTCATGTATGTGATAGTAAATTAAATTAGACAAATATTGCAGTTGAAAACTAAACAGAAATAATGAACAAACATGTCTTTTAAAGTTGAGAACAGTGTTTAAATTACATTTTGAAAGTTTTAATTCGATACAGTTCTCAACAGCACTCTCCCTGTATAAACACACATGTTTAGTAACTGTTAGATTCTGTTATGCAAAATGGTATCGGGTGCCCTTAACCTTCTTTGTTCATAATCTTTGTTTATGCTTTATATTTTATATTAGCATTTAAAAAATCTATTTCAACCTCTAAATGCCAAGTGTTGCCTTTCTGTAATAAACTCAATTTTGTCTTCTAAAGTATGCACTGCGCTGCAAAAAAAAAAATTTTTTTTCGACCCTTCATACCAATCTTGCTGATTCTTATGTAAAATGACCTCCTCAATCCGATATGACAACCATTTTTCCCAGTCACCCACCGTTTTCTCGGGACACCATCCCCTCCTCCAATTTTTACCAATGTTCGATAATTTTAGGCAATGAATTTGATTCTGAGAATGAAAAATAATTAATTTAACATTTAAAAACAAATATATAAATATAATGTTTAATAAATAACATTAACAATAGATTAAAAAACATATAAGAAATGTAAGTAATACATAATTTCAGAGGCAAACCTCCCCCTCCCCACCCCTAAATGTTTCCCTTGCCGCAAATGTTGATGTTTGAGAATTTTCCAACTCTATAGCCTTTCCAAAGATATTTAACAGTCAAAATATTCCTCCCCCACCTCTCTAAAGTCAAATTTATAGCCATAAAATTACTGAAATGTGATAAAAACGGGGGCCGTCTCTGAAAAACGATAGGTGATAGGGCAAAATGGGCGTGATATTCGGATTCAGGGGGTCATTTTACATAAGAATTTGCCAAAAAGAGTGTTGGGGCAATTTTCATGCCGAACAATGTTATTAGAATAACACTGCAGAATAATATCGGATGCTCCTACCCTTTTCCATTCATAACCTTTGTTTATGCTTTATATTTTATATTAGCATTTAAAAAATCTATTTTAACCTTTAAATGCCAAGTATTGCCACTCAGTAACATACCTAATTTTGTCTTCTAAAGTATTATTATAATAATATTAAAACTCTAATGCCTCATGTTTGTCGATTGAACAACAAGTGGCTTTTTAGCTGTAGAGTATAGTTAAAATAAATTACGATTTTATTAAAGTGTTTTCCCGGTGATTTATTCAAGAGTGGTAAGAATAAAATATTTTTTAATTGATTTTAAAAAATAATCAGGTATTTAGGCGTTAAAAGAAGAATATTGTGTTATATTTTTAAAGAGTATTTTATAAACGCGCAGCAAAGTTTGAAATAGTTGTACACTTTTTATTGCAGATATCATTAAAAAAATAACTCTTAAAAGTGACTCAAAAAAATATGTTTCCAATACGTTTCTTGTGTGTTTCACAGTACTGTAGGGTTAAAGGGTTAAATTTTATTGCTTAAAACACTCTTAAATTATCTTTTCGAGAAACTTACAGCTAAAAACCTGTTTTTTGTTTACTATTATTTTTTTTGTTTTTGTTTTTTTTTTATTATTATTATTTAGGTGACGTGACCTTTAAACTTAGAAATGTAGCAAAAACTCAAATTCGAAAATCTGACTCAAAAAATATTTTAAAAAATATATAAGTAACTCTCTCTTTTTTTTTTTTTTTTTTTTTTTTTTTTTTTTTACAGGAAGTGCATTTAATAATTATTGACCACCCAGTGTTTAAATTAATTACCAAACATCGAGAAGATCCTAAATCGCCTTAGTCATGGAAACTCCAGATTAACAGGTTTCATTGTAGAAATATCATTTTTTTATTGTATAAATGATTTCATTAGCAATTTAAAGGTTTTTAAATGGATTACTTGAAGAGATTGAAGTTTCCTTAATATATACTCGTATGTGTGTGTAGTAGTAGTAGTAGTAAAAAATCTTCTACGAAATCTTGGCATAATAATATTAATTCATTAAATAATAAATCCATACAATATAAAAATATTAGACGAGATTAGCATATTCAACAAACTTTATGAAACGAAATCCGAATTAAAACTGAGACACCGAATTGGATATCTCTTCTTTGTCGAGCTTCAACCAATCACATTATTATTAAATGGGGTAATATTATGAAGTATCACATTTAAACAACATAAAACTCTTTTTTCTTACCAAATAAGGTATAGGAAAGATTGGTTCATTTTCGTTACCATATAAAGCAATAGATAGATGACCAAATGTAATTAATATTATTTATATATTTTTCTTTCTTTTGCTTTATTAAATGAATTTCGTTTTAATTAACACATTATTTATAATGTTACATATATATACAGTATAGTCCCGGTTATCCGAGCCCCGATTAACCGAGTTGCGTGTTAACCGAGGTAGTCTCGAGAAAGCCACGACCTAGAGGAGGCTTGGCTTTTGACAAATGGCGAAGATAATTATGACAAATTCTACTATGCAGTACCGCATTTTATAATTTATATATGTATTATATTGTATTTTTAACAGACAAAATTTAAATATACATTAAAGTCTCGTACAACGCGGGTGCAAGTTTGCCTCATGAATATTATAATTATAATTTTTAACCCCACTAATTTTATATCAAAGCAACTGCTTTATATAAAAACTAAATTGAGTGTAATCGAACCAATAGATTGTTACTCTACGAATTTAGTGGTGTTAATAAAACTGTTTTATTTATTTGTCATCTCTGCCACCGCGTTGTACGAGACTTTACTGTATATGTATTGTTTTACTTCATTCAGTACGTTTTCATTCATTTTAATCTCTGCCATATGTTTCCCTGTCAGTTTACGACAAAGTCCTTGTTATCCGAGTTTTCGATTATCCGACGTACCTTCAGTCCACTTTACTTCGGATAAGCGAGGTTCTACTGTACTTATAATAGGGGAGAAGGTGGTAATATGAAACAGGGTGGTAATATGAAACCGCTTCTTTCTGCTTATCTACTGGAGCCATCTGTGTTTACTAAAGTAAACTTAATTAATGGGAATCATAATAACTGCTATACTGCTTGGTATCAGTATAGCTTGTTTTGTTTATGGTGTAACAGGCGGATCTTTGTTTATGCAGTTCTAAAAAATTTCACAAGGTAAGTTTCATGACTATTTTTCACATCCTTATTGTTAAATATAAGGTATTGTTAATATTGTTTTTATTAACTGTAAGATTGAATAGTAAAATAGCAGGATTAAATTATGGATAAATGTTTTTCAGACTTAAAATTCATGGGATAGTTTATAAAATGGCCATTGGTGGTAATATGGAACACATTGTTCCATATTACACATGTTTTATGCAGTGGATGTGAAGGTGACATTTATATTTGTGACTTTTGTTCCTAAGTAAGACTAATTTGATCTTTAGGATTATTTTTTTTTTACAAACAATATTTTACAGGAAAAAATAAAAAAAAATCCTCTTTATGTTTTTCGATAAAATATGCGTATTTTTTACAATACTTTCCTTTAGATGTTCAGGTTTTCCTTTTTTTAGTAATATTTTCTGAAATAAATAACCCAATAAATATTTTTTTTTGTTTCACTTTTTATTGTTCCCTATTACCACCCCACTTTCTAAGACAGCTATTTTTGTATTATGTTTAAAACAAATTAATGGTTTTCAAATCGTTTAATGTTTTACCTTTTAATAACTTTAAATGTTCAGCGGAAGGATACTTTGTCAAATTATAGTAGTTATTGTTGAAAAAATTCCATTAAAAAGTGCATTTTTTGTCAAAAAATAAAAAGTGGTCCATATTACCACCTTCTCCCCTATATAAAAATAAGAAGAAGATGAAATATTTTGTATCTTCATGCCACAAAAGGTCATTTAAGTGCTTTTATTATTATTATTATTATTAACACGAACATTTTCTTATAATAGACCGGTATTTCCTTCTACCTCCCTGTTTCCATGTTGTATATTCCTTTATTTTATTTTTATTTATTTATTTATTTTTTTATTTTTTTTCAGCTTTTATACTTGTATTCAATACAGCTCTTTCGAATATCAATACTTTAATTTAGTATTCTCCAAATTCTTTTAAAGTGCTTTCAAGTGCACTTGTCCTTTTCTCTTTTATAATTTTTTACATTTGTTGTTGTTGTTGTTGTTACTGTTGTTTGTTTGTTTGTTTACATTTTATATTTTATCGTAATATTGAAAATCCTTCTCAAATGTAAGCGTATCAAATCATATATTTCAGGAAAGCTTGATAAACGTTTCAGCGAAGGTTTTAAATTATCATAATGATTTTATTTGTTTTTAATTTATTTTTAATGTTTATAATTTACAAATCTTTCATCAAAATGATTCGCTTTATTTTTTTATTCATTTATATATATATAGTAATATATTATTATCAGTGCAAACATTTGAAATTTGAAGATGATTTAATTCCAGTATTCAAACAATTATTCTGATCAAAAACGAAGACCACCCAAATCTAACCAAAAAAGAAATGAATTATAGCGAAAATTAAAAAATAATATTAGAAACTTGCTAATTAAGTGGTAAAAGTAGTTCGAAATGATCATTAAATTGCAAAACACTGAATAAGAATTGTAATACACTGAATAAGAATTGTAATACACTGAATGAGAGTTGAAATAGTGTTATAAATAATAATAATAGTAATAATACAGCATAATGAGAATTGCAATACACTGAATAAGAATTGTAATACACTGAATAAGAATTGTAATACACTGAATGAGAGTTGAAATACACTGAATGAGAGTTGAAATAGTGTTATAAATAATAATAATAGTAATAATACAGCATAATGAGAATTGCAATACACTGAATAAGAATTGTAATACACTGAATAAGAATTGTAATACACTGAATGAGAGTTGAAATACACTGAATGAGAGTTGAAATAGTGTTATAAATAATAATAATAGTAATAATACAGCATAATGAGAATTGCAATACACTGAATAAGAATTGTAATACACTGAATAAGAATTGTAATACACTGAATGAGAGTTGAAATAGTGTTATAAATAATAGTAGTAATAATACAACATAATGAGAATTGTAATACACTGAATGAGAATTGAAATAGTGTTATAAATAATAATAATAATAATAATAATAATAATAATACATAAAATGCGCAGATAGCAGCTATAAAATGATGTATTTCGAAATTTTTTGACAATTAAAAATCTGCTTAAGTAATAGGAAACATTGTACATACACATATTGACATAAAAAATAATAAAAAGCTTTATTTCCAAATAAAGTGATATATGCAGCATTACCTTAGAAATGATACAAATATAGTCATATAATATTATCAGTGCAAACATTTAAAATTTAAAGATGATTTATATATATATATATATATATATATATATATATACATAAACATATTTTTAAAAGTTTGTATAGACTTATGCTTTTTAATAACGCTTTTTTGTAGTGTTTCTTACATAAGTAATTCAATTTATTTGTCTGTCTTATAATTTATTTTTTCTTTTAAAGTTTCAATTTTAAATATGTTTTGTATGTTTGATTCACACGTAAAATTAAAAAAGTAAACAACGTTTTAATTAGGTTTTGTTTGTTTAATACATTTTAGCAATGCATAGTATAATAAAATTTCTTAAATAAAGAATTGCTTTTGAAAGTTTTATAAATTTTCCGAAAAGATTCAATTTACTTTAATGTCATCATTTATTTTAACTTTAGAGTTAACGGATGATTATGTATGTATTATTATGGTACGTTTAAAAAAATTCTTTTTTAATTACATTTAAAAATTTATAATTAGATTCATTTTTCAACAGATTTTTTTTCTGTATCACCAAATTTCTATTTTATTTGTTGGATTCTTTTATATAGAGTGTGATCTCAAATGTCCATCTCATTTATCTTTTACAATTTTTTTGTAACAAAAATGTTTGTTTGTTTAAGCTTTACATTTTAATTTAACATTTAAAAATCTGTTTTAGTACACGTGATATTCAAAATCATTCAGTGAAATTTTCAGTGTAATATAATGATTTTATTTATTTAAAAGTATGATTATGAATTACTACATAAAATTATGGATACTGCAGTTTTTATTTAATTACAATTCACATTTTGTAAAAATGTTTCTTTTTTTCCTTTCTCTCTCTCTCTCTCTCTCTCTCTCTGTGTGTGTGTGTGTTTAATACTTCTGCTTAAATAATTAGTAATCCAGTTAATATATATATATATATACATATATGTGTATGTTAAAAAAATAACAGCGGTGTTATTGAGTTATTAAATTCAATATTCAACAATTTAATAACTATTCAATATTGAATTATTAAATTTATTTACTACATTTATTTACTGTATCTATTACGTTTTAAATTAATGACTAAACTCCAAATAATATTAATAATAAAATTAATAATAAAAAAAAATTTAAAAATGCTAAAAATTTAAAAAAAAAGAAACTTGCTATTTTAAAGAAATTTCGAATTAAAAACTTCGTACTGTAAATGATATCCATTAATGTTTGTACAAAACATTGTTTTTCTTGTCTTTTTTTTTTTTTTTTTAAACCAATTATATGCAAGAATTATACTTAACTAAAGGGGGGGGGGGGAAAATATGACAAAGGGATGTAAACTATTTCGTCTCTTGGTATTGGAATATCTTTAACTATATACTTTTATTTAAATTAATAAATAAACTGTCTTAAATTATGGTATTTTTTTTCAATACACCCTCATTAAAAAATAATTGCTATGTTCATCAAATTTTCAATAAAAATCTACATTTATATAAATGACCAAAATTCGAAAACAGGATAATATAAATCGTTATATTACTGAGATTTTTGGACTAACAGCTACATATCGTAGAAGATATTTTTTAAATGTGTGTATGGCTTTACAGTATTTTATAAAAATTTTAATTAATTGTTTTATAATATTATATATATATATATATATAAATGAAATACTTTTTTCAATCATAACACAGAAAGAAATTGAAAATTTAATTAAGAAGGAATTAAAAAAAAAACAAAATCGAAAAATCGAAAACATGAAAGTATGCAATAATCAACACTCTTAATAAATAATATATATTATATAACTGTAATTTCTTGTCTCTATGGTTACAGGTTTACAGAAATTTACTTATATTTGCCTACAGTTCTTCAACGAATGCCCTTGGTGAATTTCTCTTTATCTGTAAGCATAGAGGGAAGAAACTATAGATATTAATGCCCTATTCACCCATACAATACGAATGCAATTTAACAGAGAAACAAAATAAACGTAATAAAAAAAATCGTGAGAAGATTCAAAAAAGAAAAAGAAATCCTAAAAGAAAATCATTTAGTTACATAAAATTCCGTAAAAAAAAAAAAAAAAAAAAAAAAAAACTAGCCTTTTTTTCTTTCTTTCTTTCTTTCATTGAAAGTAGGAATGTACAGAATGATTATAATTAATGTTGCGATTTAAAAACGCTATAATTTTAAAACTACCCATCAGAGCGATTTGATATTTTACCAGAGCCATCGTGAGGCAATGAAATTTTGCTTGGCAAAAGAAAAAGAAAGTTCCAACATGTTCCTATAGATGACGCTGTCAGGGGAATGTCAGGGGAAACACCTAAATGAACTTATTAAACACAGGAATGTTGCTATCAATAGAATAGAATAGCAGGAAACAATATACTTCAAGGATTTACTGCAATTTTTTTAGCAAAAAAGACAAGAATACGTGTTTACAGCGGAAACAGTCATAGGGAAAAGAGAAAAAGAGGAGCTTCATGAAACGAATGCTTTAAGGATAATTAACGGTGCATTTTGGAACTTTTTTTTCCTCCCCCAAACAAAGTTTCACTGCCTCAGGAGTGCTCAAGTAAAATATCAAATCTCTCTGATGAGTAGTTTTAAAATTATAGCGTTTTCAAATCGTAACTTTAATTATAATCACCCTGTATTTGTATAAGAAACTATTTTTGGTGAATATTGATATAATTTTAAAAGTAAAAACAAATATTTTTATACTAATCAGTGTAATAACAAACGAAATAGTACTAACAGAAATATTAATATTTAATTTATCTTTATTTATTTATTTATTTAACTTTTTTTTTTTTTTTTTTTTTTTTTTTTCAAATAAGTAATTCAACTAAAAGAAATCATATAACCTATAAAAGGAACATATGTGTATGATAAAAGATATGAAATACTTAATATTTTACACTAAAACTTTTATATAAATACTTCTTTTATTATCTTCTTATAATTAACATGGAAATTGTGTTTTAATACTTCATGTATTTCTTTTACCTCTAGTTGTATATATACATTTTTTTTCTCTTCTGTTCATCTTTTATACGTGTATTCAATAAGAATTCTTAACAGCTCCCTCGAGTATCAATAAACTAATTTAGTATTCGGCAAATTCTTTTATACAGAACACTCTCAAGTGTACTTGTCTTTTCCTTTTTTTATATTTTTTCCATAAACAAATTCTGTTTGTTTACATTTTGCATTTTACTTTAGCATTAAAAAATCAATTCGAATAAAGGATAGCAAATTATATTTTGCGAGAAAGTTTGGTAAACGTTCAGCGAAGTTTAAAATTAATATAGTGATTGTATTTTTCTAACGTTTATAATTATCGAGTCGTTCACTAAAGTAATTTAAATTAGATTAAAATATTATATTTTTATAAAAATGTACTTGAAAGATTGTAAAAAATTACACTATCTAACAATGATTTTTATTTATAGTATTTCTATGTAAATAATTTGATTTATTTAAATATTTTATATTTTAGTTAAAAACTTTAAGTTTTAAATATGTGTTTTAGGGTAGGTGCTCCAGTGATTGGTATGCTCCAGTAATTGACATCTATTCTGAAATAATTAATAAATAAGAAAAATTATAAAGTCATACGTTTTACATATAAGAATTTTAACATTTTATGTCAAACAATGGGGCATAGGGTGCTCATAACTGGTAAAAGAAATAACTAGCAGTATCAAACACCGGAACACAGGATGCCAACTACTGATAAAATGAAAAACTGGCAGTGTCAATGACTGGAACACTGAATGGGTGTCAAATAAAAATTCATAAGAAAATAATAATAATTGTTATGAAATTTATATATTTTAACATATATGTGGTTCTGAATCTGTTTCATACCATTTGTACTAACTTAAGATTTCTAAAAATATTTTCTGATGACTAGAACATTAAAAATATCAGAGATTGCTTTAAAAGTGTCAATCAGTGGTGCACTTACCCTATGTCTATTAAAAACAAAAAATTATTAAATCTTTCTTTCTATATTTTATTAGAGAGCTTAAACAATTATTAAATTTTATAACTAATTTCCTAAACATGGGCTGATCAGTGTGCTTCAGTTTTTCATTTTTCATTTGTCTTGAACATAAAACTAATGATTTTGTTATAGGTTGCTAAAAAAATGAGTAAATAGAAGGTATAACTGAAGGGAAAAATTTTAAACATGCACTATTTTTATTTATTTATTTTTGTTTTTGAGAATGGGTCCTTCTGGTGAGCTCTTTAGAGCAGGATAAGGGGACCTCCAAATAGCATCAGTGCCCCGGGTCTTCAAAAAATATAATCGAGCCCTGTATATATATATATATATATATATATATATATATAATTTGTGTTTCTATGGGCTTCTAGCACCAAGTAAGTAGTTTTGCAAATGTTTCTGTTTCTTTTTATTGTTTTATTTGTTAAATCCCCCCTTTTCCTCATTTTTTGTGCTTTTCATTTTCTTGCGAGTTCTTGTATTTCATGGTGTTCATTCAAAGTTTTGTACTTAGTATTTATGAAATATTTTTACCAATTATATATATATATATATATATTTTTTTTTATCTTTATATTTTAATCCAACATAAAAACATCTGCTTAAATATAAATGTATCAGATTACTTTTTTTTTTTTTTTTTTTTTTTTTTTTCGTTTTGTTCAAAGAAGGTTTTAAAATCACTCAACTGAATTTTTAAAATAATAAAAATTAATAAAATGGTTTTATTTATTCAGTTTTTATGATTGCGAATGATTACGTAAATGGGGTACATTGTACTTTTTAATTTATTGTGTTTTAAAAAACTTATAGAATCTTATTTTAATTTTAGTGTTTCTACTTAAATAATTAGTAACCCAGTTCAAAAAACATAGGAATGATAGAATAAATAACTACGTTTTTACATTGTATTACTAAAGTAAATTACTACATTTATTAAATTTTAACTGAAACCTTTATTAAAACTGGTATCCCTAAAATACAGAAAATAAATAAGTACGGAAATTTTAAAATGAGGTAAAATAATAATAATTGCAATTATCATGAAAATTTCGGATTAAAAGCATTGCACTCCAAATAATTTTTAATACTGTGTGTATTTGTTTGTCTTCATTTTGTTTTGTAAAAATGTTTGAATCAATTATTTAAAAATATACATACTTTGCTAAAGGAAAAGCAATTTTCGTGCTAATGCAGTATAAGTTATTTCATATTTTGATATTGAAATTTCTTTTATTACATACTTCTTTAACTAAATTTATGAGTAAATTGTGTTATAATATGAAGCGGTCTTTATTTAATACTGCGTCAATAAATTGAATTCATATACTTACAAAATGTTTGCCAAAAACATGCATTTAATTTAAGGACCCAGAATTTATAAGACTTGGAAATTCAAAATTGCCAAATAACCTGTAATTCCGAATCAACAACTTCATATTGTAATACATATTTTTTACTCTGTATTCAATTTTATTCTAATTTATAGAAAAAATTTCAATCATTTGTTTTAAAATATATATGTATTAAAACAATAGGAAATATTTAATATTTTGAAACTGAAATTTTTATATAAATATTATTTTTATTTATTTATTTATTTACTTATTAACACTTTCGCGATCGCATGTTTTTGTCTTTTTCAAAGTAAAGTCCGCCTGTAGGCGTTATTCTGCTAAGTTACAATATTTCAGAACCAAATTTTTTGTAATCATATTTATATTACAAAAGGATATGCATTATAATTATATTCTTTCTTATAAAAGTGTTTGTATTCATAGTATATTTCATTGTAAATGTATGAATATTGGATATATACTTAAGAAATAAATAATATACAAGTTGTGAAAGAAACGCCCACTGGAGGAGTCATAAAAATTCAAATGACGTGAATCTACGTTAGCGGACGCGAAAGTGTTAACATAAAAACTGTGTTGTAATATACCGCGTTTTTTTTTTTTTTTAATCTCATTTCATATTTCTTTTATTGTTATTTTTATTATTATTATTATTATTCGGCTTTTATAAGAGTATTCTATAGAAATTCTTAACAATTTTCTTGAAAATCAAAAAAATAATTTAGCATTCGTCAAATTCTTTTAATATATAGAGCTTTCCCAAGTATAATTATCCTTTATACTTTTATAAATTTTTACATATATAAGCAAACAAAATAATTGCTTTCTTACATTTTATTTATTTGAGAAAAACGCGCACTTAAGTTAATAACAAAAAAAAAATCGAAAAACCTGAAAATCTGAAATCGCCATACTTTAGAAAATTCCGGATTGACAGATTCATACTGTAGATGGTATGTATTTACTGTGCATGCAAAATTACAGTGTATTCTGAAAGTTTTTCTCAATCAATTGATTTAAAATATTGTTACAAAATTGTAAATAATTGTTTTTTTTTTTTTTTTTATTTATTTTTTTTTTTTTTTTTGTATAAATTCTTTCAAAGAGGCTTAGTTAGTTGATAAAGTGCTAATTTTATGCATTTCTAGTCGTTTTAGCGTTGAAATAGCCTTATTTTCCCTTAAAAACGCATTAAAAAGCCCCAATAAGGCAGGTAATAGATTTGGCGATGTTTTTTGGCGACCTTGGCGAGAAAATACTTATTAGGGATATACCAAATATGGAAGCTCTAATCTCATTGGCTGATGATATACGGAAATTTCTGGAACCTTCCACACTTTCCTACTGGGGTACATAAGGAGCGTTTTCCCGCCAAGGCAAGTCAGTTCAGTTCAGTTCTCAGCCAGCTTCGCTAATGCTTGCATTGTTTTGAGCCACTTTGAAAGAGACTTACTTGCTTCAAGTGTTATTGCTATACGGTTTGTACTGTGGATTTGCTATTGACAGCTGTTGTTTAAGCTGTGTTTACTGGTCGAATTGAAGCTGATACTTGGTTTATAGACCTGTATTTTTCTGGAACTTTCTGTGAATAAATTACTGAATTTTTGTAAGTTTCGCCTTTCATTCTCCGACAACTCACTAACCCCCAAGTACGCAACAATATTATAGTTTGCTTTTAAAAATATATGATAATATGAAATGAAGTACAGTGTTGTTATAATTACACTTCCCCTATAAACAGCATCCTACAGCGCAAACGAGTGAACGGAATGCAACAAAATTTGGCATATAGAGTATACACGAGATGCGCTCAAGGAATTTCGAAAAAAAAAAAAGTTCCAAAATGTCCACCAGAGGGCGCTTTTTCCAGAAAAACATTAAATTTAACACAAGAAATGACCAAAACGGAATGCAGAAACAATATGAACAATCCAGAACAAGAATTATGAGTAATAAAATGTAAAACCGGGAAAAGCTGTCAGTTCTAGAAAAAAAATATCGAGATTTGCATGCTTGCGAAGAAGAGGAAGCTTCATGCAAAACGGGTATAAAACGTTTGCAGACAACAAACGTTTGCGATGACAAGGTGATCAGAAACTAGTCAATAAATGTTAATAATGTTTCTGTATTCCGTTTCGATCGTTTATTGTGTTAAATTTAATGTTTTTCCGGAAAATTCCCCATCTGGTGGACATTTTAGAACTTTTTTTTTTTTTTTTTCGCAATTCCGTGAGCGCATCTCGTGTATAGTCTATACACCAAATTTCGTTGCATTCCGTTCAGCCGTTTGCGCTGTAGGATGCTGTTTATAGGAGAAGTTTAATTATAACTGCCCTGTATTTCATATTTTGTCACTGAATATTATATGAAAATAACACAGTTTTGTGAAATCGTACTTTTAATTTTTACTTTCCGAACACTATAGTGAGGAAAGTATTGTAATCATGTCAAAAATCCGAATATCAGATTTTGATGTTTCTATACCTTTCGAGGTCCCCTGAGTCCGTTTCCACTATTTTTGAGATGATGTATGTATGTGTGTGTGTATGTGTGTATGTGTGTATGTATGTGTATATGTCTGTGAGTGAACACGCTAGCGTCTAAACGCTTTGTTCAAATAAGCTGAAAGTTGCTACGTATATTGTAAGTCACCATATAGTACGAACCCTATAGATTTTGGTGAATCTAGCACTTATAGTTTTTTTACAGGGACACAAAGAAAAATTCTTTATCATTATGGCCTATGGGACCAAAATCTTAAAAGTGCGATAGCATCTAAACGCCTTATTCAATTGAGCAAAAACTTTATACCCATATTATAGGTCACAGATACTCAATCTGTATAGATTTTGGAGAATCTAGCACTTATAGTTTTTTTACAGGGACACAACGAAAAATTCTTTCTCATTAAGGCCTATGGGGCCAAATTTTTAAAAGTGTGATAGCGTCTAAACGCCTTATTAATCTGAGCAAAAAAATTGTACACATGTTATAGGTCGCATTTGCACCAACTGTATAGATTTTGGTGAATCTAGTACTTACAGTTTTTTTACAGGGACACAAAGAAAAATTCTTTATCATTATGGCCTATGAGACAAAATTTTTAAAAGTGCGATCTAAACGCCTTATTCAATTGAGCTGAAAATTTGTATGAATATTATAAATCACTGTTGCACTAACTATAAGCATTTTGGTGAATCTAGCATTTATAGATTTTTACAGGGACACAACGAAACATTCTTTATCATTATGATCTAAGGGCTCAAAGTTCAGTAGCGTTAAATAAAACCTCGTGTGATATATGGAGAAAGAAACACTCTATTATGGTTTTCTCTCTTTTGTTTGTTTAGCAATTCCTCTTTCTTTATTTTATCTACAAAACTGTTAGTTACTCAATGTTCGGAAAGTCGAGTGGAGTTACTCCAGATTTTTTTTTTCCTTTTCACTGCGTTGGGTGTCTCTAGTGTGTTCTAATTCTTTCTAATTTTAGAAAGAATTGTCATTTCTTCCTATCGCATTAATGTTGCAAAAAACCCACAGTGTTTGAAGGATGGGAATAAACCCGGGAATTTTGGGGAATAAACCCGGAACTCTGGGGAATATTGGGAATTTTAAAAGTAAACAAAACCAGTAACTTTCAAAATGGAAATTAAGGCTAACGGCTAACGCACTGAACACACATTTATATAATACCTAAAATGTCAATGAGTATTACATAAACTAATTTTAAACGCAGGAACATTTTTATTTTCAGGCAATACTGCTTCTGTTCATTCCAATCATTACATAATACTTTTTAATATATTTCCAAAAGAGAAACAACTGGCATTTTTTAGTGCTAGAGGCCTATTTCAGTCGGTACAGCGTTGTCGAATTTTTATACGTCACTGTTAATAGTGCTAAGGGCCTATTTCAGTCGGTTTATTGAATGGGGATTTATTGAATGAAGTCCCCCCCAAGGCACAACTTTGACATGAGTCCCCCCCAGGCACAACTTTGACATGAGTCCCCCCCCAAGGTACAACTTTGACATGAGTCCCCCCAAGGCCCAACTTTGACATGAGTCCCCCCCCCCAGGCCCAACTTTGACATGAGTCCCCCCAAGGCCCAACTTTGACATGAGTCCCCCCCAAGGTACAACTTTGACATGAGTCCCCCCCCAAGGCACACCTTTGACATGAGTCCCCCCCAAGGCACACCTCCCCCTCATTGGGAAAAAGAGAAAAAACGTTGTTTTGCGGCTATAAGACAGTTTGGACTTCGAACGTTATTTGTTACAGTATCTGCAGCTGAAACACGTTGGTTTGATTTAATGAAAACTTTATCATGGAATTTAGATCGTCACGAATTAACTAAAGGAGAATTTGTCGATATTAACAAGTTTAGCAGTAGGCCTCTGGCACTAAATTAAAATCTGTCAATGTCAGATTTTCATGTTTTAAATAATGAAATAATGTCGTGTCTGTATAATTTTTTTTTTTTTTTTTTTAATTTGGTCTTTATTATTATTATTATTATTATTATTATTATTATTATTATTTCTAGCAAAGCAAATAAATTTAAATAATGTATGTTCTGTTTTAGACTTAAAAAATACAGTTTAAGTAATATTACTTGATCAAAAAGGTCTTTAAAATATTACTTAACTAAAATTATCATTTTGACTGCAATGAAAATTTTTTTTAAATATAATTAGGTTTTTTTAATAAATATTCATTTTAAATGTTTCACAAACAAGTACAATCAACTCTCATTAATCTGCAATTATTTTTTTTAAGTAAACAAAAACAAAAACATAAATAAATAAATAAATCAAGTATCAATAAACTAATTTAGTATTCTTAAAATTCTTTTATATAGAGCGCTTTCAAGTGTACTTGTCTTTTCTTCATTTATATTTTTTCCATAAACAATTTGTGTTTATTTAAATTTTTATATTTTACTAGCAGGCTTTGCCCGCTTCGCTGGTCATTATATTCAAATGAATCCCCAAAACAGCATATCATTAATAATAATAAAATATCTTAAAAAAAAAAAAAAAAAAAAAAAAAAAAAAATCATTGAAATCCATCAAAATCTAATTTTAAGTTGCCCAATGCCTTCGGCAGTCCCTTACCTGCTTCTTACTCCCCCTCCCTCGCGGTTACAGTTGAAAGTTTTACAAACTTTCATCAAAGTGCATATTTCGCACACTTAATTAACACCCACACACCAAAATTCGCCATTCTTAGGTAATTTGGACGGATTTAAGCTTCAAAATGTGGTTTTTGCCCCGCCCGCCCCAAGAGGAAGGGGGGGGGGGGTAAATTTCCAAAATTACTTCATATTGCATGTTGCATACACATACCTAACCGACACATCAAAAAATTGAGATCATGAAATTATTTAAAGCTGAGTTATGCTTTAAAACTTTTTTTTTTTTAATCTCTCCCCCCGTTCTTAAAGGAGAGAATTTCGCAAAATCTCTTCATACTATGAGTTAGATACATATAATCGTCCCTTACATAAAAAATGTCCAACCTTACATAATTTAGTGCAGCGTTACGCATGAATACATGTTTTTGCCCCCCATTCTCCAAAGGGCGGTAGGGTGGAATTCCATAAAATCCCTTTGTAGTGTGTGTTCAGTTCGATTTCCCCGTGTGTTGAGTACCCTTCTTCCTAAACCTTTTCCCTCCCCCCCCCTCCCCCTTAAAAATCCAAAATCGCAGAAAGTAATTTTTTTGTACTCAAGTCTGGTCTTTCCATCTGCAATTTCTTCACCGTTAAGTAATTTGGAGCCGAGATAAGCCTTCTGCCCCCCAAGGGAGACAGGGGGGGGGGGGGTATTTTGCAAAATTCCGTCTTAGTTGGGGGTCAGGCTCCGAAAACCAACCTGGTCACTAAAATTTGTGACCCTCTTTCCCACAGAATCGTCATGGCAGTGTTGAGTCAGTGAATCATTGAGTTTACTCTTTTATATGTACAGATTTGTTTATATTTTTTATGGACTACTTGGCTTAAGGTTGCTGTCACAAAAATAGAGTCCTTGGCGAAAAATGTCCTATCTACTTCAGTATTAAAATTAAAAATATACCCAGGAGTATCAACTAATAAAGCTCTTTAATAGAGATCTGAATTAGCTTTCATTTTCTTATTATTTAATTTTGATAATGACGTTATGTTGTCATGTGCCTAAGCAAATTTAATATTTATTATTTTTTTTATTATTATTCGCGTGAAATATTCTTTGGCAACAATTAAAAATTAAAATAAATTATTTTAAAATTTTATTATAGAAGAAATATTTATATTATATACAGGGATGGAACACGGGCGCAGAATTCATACCGGAATCTGTTTAAGGAATTTCTCTACTTATGATATCGTTGATTTAAGAAGTAGAAAGTTTTCGTACATTGATAGTTGTATGAATTCTGCGCCCGTGTTCCATCCTTGTATATAGAAGATTAATTAAAAGTTTACATTTTTTCCGGTATAAATAGAAGCCTATGTCTTATTCCAGACTATTATCTATCTCTGTACAAAATTTCATCCAGATCCGTTCAGCCGTTGTGGCGTGATTGAGTAACAAACATCCATCCAAACTTTCGCATTTATAATATTAGTATAGATTAGTTATCATGTGCATGTGTTAGATTGAGTTATTTTGCTGTCAAATTGACAAAATTTTAATTTTAAATTTCAAAACTCTGTCGTTCTTGGCGCTTATTGTATTTAGTGATCAAAAACGTAATATGAAAATATGCATGCCAGATGTATATTTTCGTAATATGCATTGTACGAAATATTGTTTCATATTATTCATTACTCTTTTAATATAAGTTGTTAAAATAACCATGATTTTTGAAAGGAATTAAATTATGTTCGCCAAATAATTCGTCAATATTTTTTTTTTCTGCTAAGGATGACCGATATCAAATCAAATCCGCTGCAACATATTAGTATCTTATATCAGATACTTTATTTAGACATTCGAAAACAAATTTTACTTCAAACTATGATAGAATATTTATCATTTTCCTTTTAATTAGTATATTAGTTGGATATTTATTGTGTAAATATCATCTTTTGAAATGAAATGTTTGTGTTTTCAATCGAATATGGAAATTTGCCATTTTTTTTTTTTTTATTCCTAGAGTTTTGAAATTAAAAATTCAAATTTTGTCAATTTTACAACAAAAATAACTTAATCTAACGCATGGACATAATAATTAATACATACCTATACCTAAATATGGGGATTAAAATCGGGAAATAATTTTCCTCGATTTTTAATAATTTTTTACAAAAAAATCCAATGGACGTTTAACATAGGAAATATTTTTCTTGCATCCATGAACGGCCAGTGACGTCATCACTTCGCTTGCGTATTAGCACTTTATCAATGTGTAAAAGAAATTTTTAATTAAAAATGACGTCAGTTTTTGTGAGATGCATAATTTTTTTTTATAATTTTTTATCGTTCACGTTTAGATAAATGTATTTATTTTCCTGTTGAAAAAAATAAATAAATTCGTTTTTTTTTTTTTTTTTTTTTTTTTTTTTTTTGGCAACAATTAAATTATGGATAAATTTAAATGGCTAATTTTTTGCTATTATTAGCTTACAAAATTGCTATTTTATGCATAAAAATCGCAAAAACAATTTTTTTTTTCGGAATAAAAGGTAGCCAATTTTTTAAGTTAGGGTATAAGCTATCTCCATAACAAATTTTATCGAAATCCATCGAGCAGTTTTAGCGTGAAACTCAGTCAAATAAACGGACATTCACATTTATAATATATATAAGATTTCAGCATTATAAATTTTATTCAAATGTAAGCTTATGAAATTTTTTTTCAGGAAAGTTTCATAAACTTTCAACAACGTTTCAATTCAATATAACGTTTTAATTTTCTAACGATTATTATTAACAAATCTTTCTCCAGATTAACTTAGATTGGATTTATTAAAGAAATATATAAATACATATGCACTCAAGTATCAATAAACTAATTTAGTATTCTAAAAATTCTTTTATATGGAGCGCTTTAGAGTGTACTTGTCTTTTCTTCTTTTATATTTTTTACTTTCTCTTACCCATAAGGTAGAGAAAGTATTGTTTTTGGCTCAAATTTTCGAACGCGAGATTTTGTCATATTTACACGTTTTGAGGTCCCCTGAATACGAAAATCATGTTTTTAGCAAATGGCCTGTGTGTCTGTGTGTGTGTGTGTCTGTGTGTGTGTGTCTGTCTGTTATCAGCATATCTCAAAAACAAATTATGGCAGAAAGTTCAAACTTGGTATTCTAAATGTGTATCATATAGGAATGCTACAGTAAACTTTTCGTTAAGATTAAGCAAATGGTTCGTGTACAGGGACAATCAAGAGAATTCTAATACATTACGTCTATGGGGGAAATTGCAGGAAAATAGAGTTTAACGTCTATAGACTGCACTAAACCAAATGAAACAAATATATATTTTTTGTAATAGAGACAGTTAACTGGGAAAATTTTTTTTGTGTATGTAGGAGCCTCGCCTCCCCCCTGGGGGGGAAGTCCCCCCTGGAGGGGAGTAACTTTTCATGATGGGTATCTTTCAAAAGAGCTCGAAAATACCTTTAAAACGAATGGTTGAACCATCTATCTGCGATAATTTAAAACAAAGTTATCGATTTTTTTTACTTTTAACGAAAAAAAAACTTAGAAAAAAAATCGTACTTTTTTTTTTTTTAATATTGAGAATAAAATGGACTTTTTTTTTTATATTTGGTGTTAAACTACTTCTCTAATATGGAAATCGTCTGCCTTATCATAAAAGATAATTTTTTTAAATAATAATTTTAATAAATTATTTTTAAAAAAGAGAAATATTTTTTAATAACCGACTTAAATTCTATATAAATGTAGGTGCATTGATGAAACGGGGGGTTGAGGGGGGCGGTAGCCCCCCTCACACAAAACTAATTATCATATAAAACTCTTCAGAAGCCTAATATGAATTGTTTAACATAGGTTTACATAACAGTACTCATTATCTTACCTCTTAATCTCCAACCTGTATTTATAGTATTAAATTTCAGGGAAATATTTTTCAAGAGAAATATTTTTTAGGGAAATATTATTCAAGAGAAATATTTTTTAATAACCGAATTAAATTCTATATAAATGTAGGTGCATTGATGAAACGGGGGGTTGAGGTCACACAGAACTAATTATCATATAAAACTCTTCAGAAGCCTAATATGAATTGTTTAACATAGGTTTACATAACAGTACTCATTATCTTACCTCTTAATCTCCAACCTGTATTTATAGTATTAAATTTCAGGGTAAGAGAAAGTCGTGTGACTGACACACCAGATTATTCCATAAACAATTTGTGTTTGTTTACATTTTTATATTTTATTTTAGCATTATAAATTCTATTCAAATATAAGCGTATGAAATTTTTTCAGGAAACTTTCATAAACTTTCAACAATGTTTCAATTTAATATAACGGTTTAATTTTTCTAACGATTATTATTAACAAATCTTTCTCAGGATTAACTTAGATTGGATTTATTAATATATATATATATAAATGCATATTTAAAAGCTTGTAGAGAAATATTCTGTTTATTAACTTTCTTCATTCATAGTGTTTTTATGCAAATAATTGGATTTTTTTACGTGTTTTCGATTTTATGTTTACTTCTAAAGTTTTTCGATTTTAAATATGTTTTATATACTTGATTATTATGTAAAAAAAAAAAAAAATAAAATAAAAAATAAAAAACGTTTCAAGTGGTTTTATTTATTTAAAGTTTTTTAGTAATGAGTGAAATAGTAAAATTTTTTAATGTAATAAAGAAAGTTTCTTTAATATTAGAGTATTGGGTTTTATTTTTCCTGAAACTTTATAAATATTCATATTATTTATTTTGAGTTTATAATTAACGACTAATTACGTACGTATTACTAAAGTATTTTTTTTTTAAACTGTTTTTTACCCCACAATTTAAAATTTATAAATACATACAATTTTAATCAGATCTATCAAGCATCAACAAACAACGCTTATCATTTATAGTGTTTTTGCGTTAATAATTAGGTTTGTTTACGCGTTTTCAATTTTACTATTACTTTAAAAGTTTTTCCGCTTTAAAAATGTTTTACCTGCTTTTTTATCGTGTTAAATTGGAAAAATGAACAACGTTTCAATTGTTTTTAACATATTCAATGTGTTTAAGTAATGAATGAAAAAGTAAAATTCCTTAAATGTAATAAAGATTTTTCTTTTTAAATACAGTAACCGCCGCTTGATAAAATCACTGGTTAATAAAATCAGCCGCTTAATCTGATCAAATCGCCAGGACCGGAATCAAATCAATACAAACTACTTTTGAAGCCGCCGCTTAATAAAATCAACATCGCCGGTTAATAAACTCAAAAATATCTCCTCAGCAGCCAAAAATATCATTTCTGCACACTAAAAATATTTTTTATTTGCATTGTGATTTTTTTTTTAAATAGAAAAAGAAATCAAAGCACGACAAACCCTCCGTTATCGCTGATTGTCGAAGATTTCACACATGCAGGATAGTTGCAAATTAAACACGTCCCATAACATATCTCCGTAACAATTTCAAGAAGCTATTCTTCGAAGCTCAGTAATAAGTTACAAATTTGATTTGAAATGATTTTTTTTTATTATTATTATTAAAAGACAATATCTAGTACTTATTTTGAAATTACTATAATTCATGAGGTTTAAACGGAAAGGTTTTAAATGTATAAGAACAGTGTGAACTTTTTGGTAAAATAATGATGATTTTCTTCTAAAGGAGAGCGCATGGGAACTTGGAATGCGTTTAATTTACTTATATCGAAGGAACAATTAATTAATTATCTATCAAAAATTAATTAATATTGTTTACTAATTCCATTATTCGTTACCTTTTGAAGTTTCTTTCCAAATTCAGGAAAGTAATACCTTTTCCTTGAGTGCAGGAACGTTCGCCGGATATAAAAATCAGCCGCTTAATAAAATCACTTTGGCTCTGAACGAATGTGATTTTAATAAGCGGCGGGAACTGTATATAAGCGTATTAGATTTTACTTTTTGAGAAAATTTAATAAACTCTCGGCGAACGTTCAGGTTTATTTCATGCTATCGTTTATTTAGAGTTTATAATTAAAGAATAATTATGTATATAATTTTAACGTTATTTTTTAACTCTTTTTTAATTACATTTTAAAACTTATAATTAAAAGAGATTTTTAACAGACCTCTCAATTACTATCAACAAACATCATTAGTTTTATTATTATTATTATTCCTTTATGTACTGGTTTCTCAAATGGTACTGGTTTCTCCTTTCATCTCTTAAGATTTTTTGCATAAATTATTTTTGTTTGTTTACAATTAATTTTTTAATTTACCATTAAAAAAAAAATCTATTTCAATATAAGTATATCAAGTTACATTTTTCAAGAAATATGTAAAATCGTTCAGCAATATTTTTAAAAGAATTTTATGGTTTCATTTAATTAATGTTTATGATTACGGATGACTACGAAAAATAATGTACATTGCAATATTTTATTAATTATATTTTAAACCTTGTAATTTTTTTAATGTTTTTAATTTAATAATTAGTAACCCACACTGTTAAAACTTTCAACAGAAAACTCTGTGTAATCTATTATCTTAAGTCTTACGTAAAATTACAGAGAAAAATAAACGGATATGTTAAAAAACTTATTTTATACATTCGTTTTAATTTTTATTTTAATTAAAAATCTAAATAATAAAATTACGTAAAAATACAGAATAAAGATTAAGAATCTCGATTATTCACTTTTAACTAAAAAATTACTGTAAATTTACAGAGACTCTGGATAAATATTTACCTTAAATTTACAGAAATTTTTAACAGTGCAGTCCAAAAACATTATATATTTAAAAATAACTGTTATGTTTTATTAACAATTATTAAACTTTATTACTTTACAAATTTTTTTTGTAACAGAAATACGTTATTTAATAACTGAAAATTCAGAAAATATAAAAATATAGAAACACTGAAATTCAAAATATTTGAAAGTTTAAAGCATTTATAAGCCTAGTATGTCTGTATTAACAGTTTGGTACAGTAAAAGATTTTTTTTTTTTAGAATGTGTATAACTTCATTATATTTCCTAACACTCATTGAACCATAATAATTTGAAATATTTGTAGTTTCCCAAAAAATAACTATGTGGAAATATTTAAGAAAATTTTTGAAAAATGAAAAATCCATAATGGCCATAGTCACAGAAAAATAAGATTAATAGCTTTGTTCTGGAAATGGTAGTGTTTATTGTTTTGTAAAAATAAAATAAAATCATAAAATTACTAGATTAAAAAAAAAAAAAAAAAAAAAAAAAAACTTTTTATTTACCATGTTTTAAATTTTCTCATGAATCATAGAGCTCTTATCAATGTGTATAAAATTTTTAAAGTGATAATGGCGTCAATGTTTGTAAGATGCATAATTTAACTTTTTATAATTTTTAACGTTCACTTTTAATTAAATGTATTTATTTTTATGTCGAAAGAAAATGAACTCGTAATTTTTTTTTTTTTTTTTTTGGCAACAATGGAATTATAGCTAATATTTTAATGGCTATTTTAACGCTATTAGGATGTTATTAATTTCATATTTTAATTAATTATGAGAAAACTAATCAAAAATTCGAAAATCGGACTTCGAAGTATTGTGTTGTCACCAGGTTCTGAGCTACTGTGAAAGTTTCAAATGTCTAGCTAGTAGAGAAGTTTGTTAAATTTCGATTGCAAGATTCGTACCGGACAAACAAACAAACAAACAGGAATAGAAGTTAATAAAAACATGGTAATAATATAAAATCATAAAATTACAATACAAGTGTGTTAAATTAGACAGACTTTATATCATCCTGATTGGTTACGGTATAACTGAAATATTTCTACGATACATTGAACTATACGGTACATGTACTACCATACATCAGATTTAGAATTTGACAGAATTTATATCATCCTGATTGTTTACGGTATAACTGCAGTATTTTTAAGGTACATTAAACAATACGATATATGTACCATAAATCAAATTTACGGGTATTTAATTGGATATGCCACCAGTATTGCTGCCTGTACATGTACTATAATTTATAACTGAATGGTTTTAGATAGTGTGTATAAAACTGTGTTTTCTAAATTGGAGAAAATGGACCATTTTAAAAATATATAGTTTCTATAAATATATATATGCTGTCTAGCCTCATTAACGTGAATCTCAAGGGGGATAAAAAATTTATTCATGTTATCAGTAGTTCATGCTATCAGTAACTAATCTTCATGTAATTAAACTAATCTTCATTTTGAAGGGGATTGTGGAAACAGTTCATGTTAAAAGTAATTCCCGTTAATAGTATTCACGTTAACGAGGTTCCAGAGTATATATATATATACGTAATGTATATATAATATACAATAAAGTGCTATGATATTTCACATCCTAATCTTACTTTTATTTTAATTTTCTTGGAAATTGTGTTATGATATGCCATAGATTCTTTTATCATTCTCTGTATATTTCTTTTGTCTTTATTATTATTATTATTTATTTATTTATTTATTTATTTATCTTTTAAACGTTCATTCAGTAAGACTTCTCAATAGTTATCTCAAGTACCAATAAACTAATTCAGTATTTGTCAATTTCTCTCAAGTGTATTTCCTCTTTCTTCTTTTCCTTGCTTAAATAGATTTTGCTTGCCTAATATTTATATTATATTAGCGTTCAAAAAGTATTTGATTACACGCATTTCAGGTTATATTTTTCAAGAAAATTCGATAAACATTGAGCGAATTTTTAAATTAATGTGATGCTTTTATTTACACAATGTTCATAATCAAAGAACAACTGAAAAAATTAACTGAGATTGAATAAAAAAAATTCAATTGAATTATGTTTCAAAATATACAATGAATGACGATCTGCAATAAAGTATTTTATTTGTATTATTTTTAAGTAATTTTAGTATTTTGCTTGTTTTTGTTATGTAAAAATATTGTTTTACTTTTATTTTTAAAACTTCAGTTTTAAATATATAATTCAAATTATTTTTTTTTTTCCGTTCAAATTTAAAAACAATGCATTTAATAGTATTTATTTATTTACTTTGTTTAAGCAGTAAATTAATCACTAAAAATTTCTTTAGTTGCGATAAAGAAAGAAATTATACTTTTTATATTTTAATTCAACGTATATGTTTATATTTCAAGAAAGTTTGGTGTCAAACGTTCAGCGAAGTTTTAATATGACCTAATTTCATTATTTCTTTACTACTTATATCTCATGAAGGTTTATGTAAAATAATGTATGTTGCTCTAAAAATTATTTTTTTTACATTTCAATTTTTATATTTAATTGTTTTACGTAATAGACTTTTCTTTCTTTCTTTCTTTTTTTGTTTGTTTGTTTGTTTTGTTTCAGCATTTTTACTTAAATAATTTGTTTAATATATCCGTAAAATACCCTGCTAGTCACATTTGTTATTTTTTTTGCCTCTTGTGAAAATTTACCCTTTTGAGTACACATTAAAAATATGTTTAACTTGTAAAAAATATTACAAAATCTTTAAAATAGAGGCTTTTTAAGTATAAGTAAAGATGCTTCTTTACTTTAAAACTTTTACTTATTACTTATACTTATTCTTCCTTACTTATACTGTTATTTAAGTAACACTATCTTAAGAAATCTTTAAAACTGTTTTACACATAAAATTACGTTTGTACAGAAAACAATCTACACTCAGGGGCATTGAAAATAGCGCAACAAGAAGGGATGGTTGGGTTTAACGTCGCACTAGCGCTGCGCAGATGGGCAATTGGCGACGGTCTGGGACACAACCCTAGAGATGGTCCGGAGACATGCCATCGCAATGCTGATCCTCCACGGAAGGGATGGCTCTTCCGCTTCGGTGACCCCCCAGAGGTATAAATTTTGATGGGAACATGGAGTACATTGCGGCTACGACAGATTTTACGTGCACCAGCCACCATTAGTGTACACGACGGTCTTTGGCCGGCTCGAGTACCGAACCCGCAATCTTCCAATTACGAGGCCGGCGCTCTACCGACTGGGATACCGCGGCCCCGCACCAAGAAGGGAGAAAGGTACAACTGCGAAACTTTGCAAATAAGTACAATCAGATCAGATATGCAAATGATCCATGTTTGGTGTCAATGCGCATGGCCACACACGCTGCAGTGGTGCTGCAATCAGTTAGTGATCCATATATAAACCGGTCTATAGAGGAGGATTCATAAACGTGACGATCTCACTTCGACTCTAAAGGGACTTTAGTAAGCGGAAAATGCCAGGGAGACGTGTGAGAAATCATTTCTCACAGTTAAGCGAGTTTGAGAAGGGCCTGATCATTGGCTTGAAAACTGAAGGCTGGTTGACGCGCCGTGTTGCTCACCACGTCATCCGTTCTGAGTGTGCCGTCAGAACATGTGTGTAACAGTAGACACGAGATTGTACCCACCTGCGGAGTGGAGCTACCAGGAAGACAACAAAGCAAGATGATCGAAGGATCGCGAGACAAGCGCTCATGGACCCCACAGGGATTCGTTCCACGATACAATCAAATGTAGGGGTACCAGTTGTTCTAAAAACCATTTCCAGATGGCTTGCAGAAGCTAATCTGCAATCCAAGCGCCCTTTTAGTGTACTGCCTTTAACACCGAAACATCGGCCGCTTCGTCTACAGTGGTGCCAAGCCAGAGCGACGTGAAATGTTACAGACTGGCAAAAAATTGTGTTTAGTGATGAATCCCGATTTGTTTTGGTGACAGATGATAACCGCGTGCGGGTGGGGAGACGTCCAGATGAACGGTACAATCCCCTCTCGCTGTCGCGAGACACACTACACGCACAGCAGACGTAATGGTTTGGGAGGCCATAGCCTATGATAGCCGATCCTTTCTAATTGTCATACGTGGAACCTTAACTGGCCAGCGTTATGTTGACGACATCCTTCGACCCTATGTAAGACCTTTCCTCAATAGTCTTCAACAGGCAATTTTTCAGCAAGATAATGATCGTCCGCATACAGCTCGATTTGCTCAAGACCTCCTACGTCATGTTCAAAATCTTCTATGACCAGCCCACTCCCCGAACCTGTCTCCTATAGAGCAGGTGTGCGACCAGCTTAAACGCCAGATGCTACCGTGACACTCTGTACATGATCTGGAGATGGCTGTTCAAGATCTATGGGCCCATCTGCCTCAGGACAACATCAGCCATCTAATCAATTCAATGCCGGACCGTGTTGCGGCATGTATTGCAGAAGGATGCGGTCCGACGCGATACTGAAGTTGTACTGTATTTGTCTGATTTGACACGTATTAAATTGTATGTCAATCCGATACTTCTTTCTTGATGTGCTACTTTCAATGTCCCTGAGTGTATTTTGACTTAATATTTATAAATTGAACTATATTATTTTTGTTTAATAAAACATATATTTAGGCAACCGTTCTTTTGGCTTTTAATATATTTTTTACAGATATGAAATCTTAAAATTGTGTTTTCTCAGTTTACAATTTTCATAAATTCGTGATCTTCAAAATAATTAAACTTCTACAGATAACTAATAAAGGGCTTAATAGTTTTTTAAATGTTTAATAAAATCTACTTAATAAAATTTGGGATTTCTTTGAAGTTTATTAATTAGTTTTTCAGGGAAAACATTTAAAAGTGAATGTCTATGTAAAAATTTCAGAGAAAAAAAAAAAAAAAAAAAAAAAGACATGATTTTTGTTAGATTTTATTTATCCTTTACAGATGTTTTGAATATCCAAAAAAATTAACTCTTTTCTTAAATATCTGTAGAAATATAAGCATTTTGAAGTTCATGAGTTCGTGAAAAAATGCAAACTGAGAAAACGAAATTTAAAGATTTAAAATGTGTAAAAAATCTATGAAAAACCATAAGAATTATTGCCTGAATATATATTTTAGAACAAACTTAAAATAGTTCAATTCATAAGTTTCAAACAGAAATATAAGCTTTTATATGAAACGTTCAGTGGTGCCAAGCCTCCTTAATAGAATCTGTGTATGAAGTAGTTAATTTTTTATCAAATGTTCTCAACAATTCCAAATCATATATGTCCATTTATGGATTTCAATAGAAAATATTTCAATGTTTTATCATATTTTTCCTACAAAGACCTTGATAAGCTTTTATATGAAGCCTTCAGTGGAGCCAAATCACCTTAATAGAATCTGTGTATAAAATAGTTAATTTTTTATCAAATGTTCTCAACAATCTCAAATCATATATCTCCATTTATGGATTAGTTAAATTTTTATCAAATGTTCTCAGCAATTCCAAATCATACATCCCCATTTATGGATTTAAATGGAAAATATTTCAATGTTTTATCATATTTTTCCTACAATGACCTTGATAAGCTTTTACATGAAACCTTCAGTGGTGCCAAGTCTCCTTTATAGAATCTGTGTATGAAATAGTTAAATTTTTATCAAATGTTCTCAACAATTCCAAATCATATATCTCCATTTATGGATTTAAATAGAAAATATTTCAATGTTTTATCATAATATTTTTCCTAGAAAGACCTTGATAAGCTTCTATATGAAACCTTAGTAGTGTAAAAAGGAGAGTTCACCTGCAGGGTGGTGGAGGCGTAGAGGCGTAGAGGCGTATCGGAGCCCCGGAGCTACGATGAGGGTCAGGGTGGAGGCGCGCCACCACCCTAGACCCACCGTCCCTCCACCGTGTATCTCCGCACCTCCGATACGCCTCTACGCCTCTACGCCTCCACCACCGTGCAGGTGAACATCTACCTTTTTGCACTACTTTGCCACAATCTTAATCGATGGTTCTGTTGCCTTTTAATGAGAATTTTGACCATCGTGGCGGTGAATACACACTTTTTTACACTACTTTGCCATAATCTTAATCGATGGTTCTGTTACCTTTTAATGAGAATTTTGAGGAGTTAGATTTATTTTCATAAATTTCAGACTTAGTATTTTTTCAAAATTTCAGGGACTTAGTACTTTTCGCTATGGAAAATATATTTCAGGGAATTTAATTTAATGAAACAAAGGTAGAAGAGTATTATATAATTAAAAACATTTAATGAATGGTATAGACTTTAAAATTTAGGTGTTGCCATTGGGAGACTAGAAACTTTTACACCGCTGACATTGAAGATTATAAGTAATTTCCGGTGGGACTTAACATTTTTGACTGAATGAAACCATGAATGACTGAAGTTAATTAACATCAGTAACAATTTATGAGTATTTTAGAAACTTAGCATTTTTAGAGATTAAAAATATATTGCGTTAAGATAATAAATAAGGAATTTAAATAGGAGTTCATACTTTTAGTGTTGTCATTGTAAATTGATATTTGGAAATTTTTACAGAATTTATAGAAACAAGATGATTCTAATACTGCATTCTAATTGGTTAATGAGTACACTTAGTATTTTAGAGCTTGAAATTTAGAAATTTTTACAGAGTTAACTAGAAATTTTCGTATTTTGAGGATAAGTGTCATCAGTGGATTAACACACAGATTTAAAAACAAAACAATAATAAATAATTTAAAACACATATTTTTCAATAATGAATGTCATACAATTATATGTATAATTAATTATTTTAAAACAAAAACGATACGCATAAATTTAAAAACAATAATAAATAATTTAAAACACATATTTTTTAATAATGAATATCATGTAATTATACGTATAATTAGTTATTTTAAAACAAAAACGACATTATAAGCAATAAAGTTGTTTAAACTAAACTTTATACCCATCATGACTTTATGTTAACACTAAATAAGTTTCACTTTTAAAATTTCTTTAAACTCTAACTTATAAATACTATTAATACAATCGTTAAAATTGAACGCTGAAACAAAGGTAGATGAATTTAACGAATGGTATAGACTTTGATCTTAATATCTGCGCATTACCATTCGGAGATTATAAATTTATTACAGAATAAATAGAAATTTGCCTATGTATTTCATGGAAGTTGACAAAATAAAACAAAGGGTTCGTGAGTATTATATAATTAAAAACATTGAATGTGAATGGTATAGACTTTGATATTAAAATTTGGGTGTTACCATTGGAAGAGTATAAATAATTTATATGTTATAAATTAAACTGAATACAATAAAAATTATTTAAATTAAACTAAATATAATAAAAATTATATAAATTAAACTTTATATTCTCACTAAATAAGTTTCACACTTATTTAAACTCTAACTTACATTCGTTAAAAATTGAACACATGCACTTTAAAAAATGACTATCATATAAATTTAAAAAAATTACTATCATATAATAATATTAATTAAAAAAATGCATACAAAGATATATAGTAAAGTTATAAATTTAAAAAAAATACTGTCATATGATAATATTAATAAAATAAAAAAAAAAATTACTATTATATAATAATATAAATTAAAAAAATTACTTTCATATAATAATATAAATTAAAAAGATTACTTTCATATAATAATATTAATTAAAAAAATGCATACAAAGATATACAGTAAAGTTATAAAATAAATAAAAAAATAAAAAATAAAAATAAATAAAAATAAAATAAAAATGACTATCCTATAATAATATTAATTTAAAAATACATACAATGTTTAAAATCAACAATTAAATTTTATATACATTATAATTAACTAAACTTTATGCTGTTACTATTAAATAAATTTATCCTAACACGAAAACTTTACATAAATTTTATAAGCAAAAAAGCTATAAGTACATGAATATGTTATTTAAATTAAACATTATATTGATACTACACAAATATTATTTAACATTTATTCGAGTTTAACGCTGTAATATAATTTAAACTATCTTAGTTGATTAAAATGAAACAGGTAAATACTTTTAAACTTGAACTAATAAAAATAAGTTCTTTTTATAAAATAATTGATATAAACTATAATAATAAAAAGGATTAGTTATATTTAAAAACTATCAGTTATTAAAAGTTATTTTATATTAAACATTTCGAAATAAATTGCATAAAAATTCAATGCATCATTTTAAATGAAAATAAACAGTTTCCTTAAAAAACAGATAATACGGAATATTCTATGAGTCAGTTATCACCTGCAACGGAAAACCCCTACAGCTGATGAATCATATGTTATATACGCTGGCGAGTCATGCCTATTAGTAATCCACACTATCTCATATAAAGATTAAGTTAAAATCATTAAAACAATACAGCGAATAATTTGGAAAATGCAATAATTTTTTCACAAAGCATATCATACAATGAGTTTAAACGATTATCACCTATCTATCACTTAAACGGTATTGAAATAAATAAATACATATAAAAGTAAGTTATAGTTAAAAAATAAAAATTTCGTTTGTGAAAGGAGTTTTATATATTGCAAAAATTAGTTTTACTCAAATAATTTCTAAACATACACAAGTTAAATGGAAACTTTTCTAGGTTATTTAAGCAATAATTTTCCATGTGTGAAAGTAGTTTTATTTATGCAAAATTTAGTTTTATATAAACAAAAAAATTTATAGTGTAACAATAAAAATAGTTTATAGTATAACAATAAAAAATTCCTTATAAGTAAATACCAATAAAAAATATTTTTTAAATTATTCTCTCTCTTCAATAAAACAATAAAAATTTCTTACATAACTTTCGTAAAGTTTTAATAAAATTTCTATTATAAACAAATTTTTTTATGATATAAACAAATAATTTTATTAGAATATACATATTAAGTTTATTAAATTATCAAATAGTAATAATAAATTATGAAACTTACTTAAAATTGATGAAATTTCCCTTAGCGAAATGCAACCTTCATTCACACACAAATGCGAGAAACTGTTTATCGCCACACGTTGACTCATACAGATAAGAATGTTGATTCATGCTTATCTTAGTAGAATGTTGTTAGAGTTCTGTGTTTTCAGAGTAATATAAAATAGTTTATAGAGATCATTTATTTAATATCAGTTGTAAACTACATTTAAATAATGCAATAAGAGTTGAACTCTGCAATTAACCTATTAAAATATTGAAATTTTTTTAATTTTTTTATTTAATTTTACTTTTTTTAATTATGCTAAGAAAATAATGAGATCAAAACAGAATTATTTTACGATAAGACATCCTTTTTCATTCAATAAAATGTAACTATAATTTTTAATGAAAGGTTTTAAAATCACTTAATAGGATAAAATTAAAAACAGAAATCTTATTATTTTTTCTAGTTATAAAACTAAGTAATAAACTATCTATAAATAATCATATAGCAAGCGAGATTTTTGTATAATAACTATATATTATTTTAATATATACATTACATCACAGGGTAAAATTTTCAACTTATTTATACGGATTGAAGTAATAAAACTTAATCATTTGCATAACCGCTAAATTTTATAAGTTGGATATATGATTTAAAATACTAAACAATAATCCTTGTGAGAGAATTGGGATAACACTTTCACAGAAAGAAATTGTCCTTTACAATAAGATTTGCTTAGAATGTCTAAGTGAAAATAACTTACCGTGAGGTCAGTGAGTCATGCAGTTGTATTTGAATTTATTGTTTTTAGTTAATGAAACTTCTAATGAGAGAATTATTTTTACTAGCACATAAATGTAAATTTTTATATTATTCCTATATAGATAAAATTTTAAATAATTCATTAAGTGTTAAACTTTGCATTTAATCGATTAAATAAAGTTTTCCTAAAATATAAGTGTAATTTTTTAATGAATCGTTTTGAAATCACTTTAACTTTATAAGAAAAAACTAAAAAGAGGTTTTTAAATTACTTAATAGGATAAAATTAAAAATTTTATTGTTTTTAGCAATTATTTTATCTAGTTGTAAATTATATATTATTATTTTAATATACGCCTTATACTTAAGTCAGTTTTAGAGAAAAACCAAGAAAAAAATCCCAAAGGGTAGGCTGATGAGTTGGAATATTCTATTATACTTAAAGAATCCAGGTACGGAAAAACCGAAATACAATACGCGGAAAAACAGGCAGGATTTTCGGTTAAAACTTCAAAGCAGTGGACGGTAAACATAACACACCGTGAAACAACCTACTCCCACGACAGCCAAACTAAGAATGAAGGGAAACGTTGAGTTGTAACACCTTATCTACTAGAGATAAGGGGAATTCCCCATGACTCACCCCTCGTTCGTTCATGTACAACATCTTACGAGAAACTTCGTGAAGGATGACTCATCGGTGACGAGTTTGAATAATATGCATAACCGCTAAATTGTATAAATGAGAATCTTTTAATGTGAGTATTATAGTAATGATAAATTTATTTTATAATCGATAACTCATCAGCTTCACACCTTATATAAAACAATGGTATATTCAAAAGTGTTACCAAATTTTACTACACAATAAACATTCACATATGGATATTTCTAAGGTTTAAGACTATGCGAGGATCCTATAAGCGAAATGCCTGTGAGTCTTTCTAAGGAATCCTAATCTGTATTTAAGCAGGTTTTGGAGAAAACCAAGAAATACTCCAGTCGACTAGGTTGATGAAATGGATTCGAATCCAACACTTCCCCTTTTACCATAGAATCGTTCACTAATCGCAAGGTTAATGAGTCATGCAGTTGTATTAAAACTTATTGATTACATGTCTAAACTTATACCATTAAATATTTAACTGTTGGTTCTATAAGTGGATTGCTCTGTGTGTGAGTCTTTGTAACTTATAGTTAAGCGAGTTTTAGTGAAAACCAAGAAAAACTACAAACGGGTAGATTGTTAAGTTGAATTCGAACCTAACATTACACATAGAATCGTTTGTTCTTCTAAAATCCTTGTAACAACATGTTTATGGACTTTATAAGAAAATGCTTAATATGGTTTGCATGCGTTAGCTATATTAAACACTTAATTTTTAACATACATTAAGGTTAGTGGATGAGTGACAGGTAATTCATTTAAAACAAAAATATAATAACGGTCGATTGAAACAAAGGGTTTGCAGTTTTAGAGAAAACCAAGAAAAAATCCCAACGGTAGGTTGATGAGTTGGAATATTCTATTATACTTAAAGAATCCAGGTACGGAAAAACTGAAATACAATACGCGGAAAAACAGGCGAGATTTTCGGCTAAAACTTCAAAGCAGTGCACGGTAAACATAACACACCGTGAAACAACCTACTCACACGACGGCCAAACTAAGAATGAAGGGAAACGTTGAGTTGTAACACCTTATCTACTAGAGATAAGGGGGAATTCCCGGAAAAGCTGAGTCACCCCCCCCCCGTGGATCTTACGAGAAAGTTCGTGAAGGATGACTCATCGGTGACGAGTTTGAATAATTTGCATAACCGCTAAATGGTATAAGCGAGAATCTTTTAATGTGAGTATTATAGTAATGATAAATTTATTTCATAATCGATAACTCATCAGGTTCACACCTTATATAAAACAATACTATATTTAAAAGTTTTACTGTACAATAAATATTCACATATGGATATTCATAAGGTTTAAGATCGATTAAATAAACGAGAATCCTATAATCGAAATGCACGAGAGTCTTTCTAAGAAATCCTATTGCATATTTAAGCAGGTTTTAGAGAAAACCAAGAAATACTCCAATCGACTAGGTTGATGAAATGGATTCGAACCCAACACTTCCCCTTTTACCATAGAATCGTTCACTAATCACAAGGTTAATGACTCATGCAGTTGTATTGAAACTTATTGATTACAAGTCTAAACTTATACCATTAAATATTTAACTGTTGGTTCTATAAGTGGATTGCTCTGTGTGCGAGTCTTTGTAACTTATAGTTAAGCGAGTTTTAGTGAAAACCAAGGAAAACTACAAACGGGTTGATTGTTAAGTTGAATTCAAACCTAGCATTAAACATAGAATCGTTTGATCTTCTAAAATACTTGTAACAACATGTTTATGAACTTTATAAGAAAATGCTTAATAGGGTTTTCATGCGTTAGCTATATTAAACACTTAATTTTTAACATACATTAAGGTTAGTGGATGAGTGTCAGGTAATTCATTTAAAACAAAACTATAATAAGGGTTGATTGAAACAAAAGGTTTGTAGGTTATAATTATAGGATAAAACGTTATGTGTTTCGAAAACCCTTCATCAAGATTGCAACAACCGTTTCGAATGATACTCTCCCTTCATCAGATAGACTTAAACTTTTATTTTATCAGAATGAAAGAAAACGATAGACGATTTACACTTATTGAAATCCCAACTTATAAATAATTCGACTTTCACTAAAAATGCAAGTCGCATATACACTTTGAAACAATCAATAAATTTTATATTATCACAATGCATTAAATAAGTTTCCCATTTAACATTCAAGATGAATTTATTTTTACATTAATTAAGAATTGAACACATATTAATTTTTAAAATGACTATTTTTTAAAAAGTTTTGAAACAGCTAATAAATTTTATAAGCTTTTACAATTAAATAAATTTAGCATATTATGAAAGTTTTACATCACTCGGTAAAATTTTATATAAGCAATAAAAGTGATACACATTATAATTATAAACTCATAAAATAAATTTCACACTTAACATTTAAACTCTAACCAATCAATATTAAAGTAATTTTTTATCTTTTGTACATAATCATAAACCTTTCGTTTCTATTGTAAAGTGAAGTATGACTCATGCTTTAATTAAAATCTCTAATCAAAATTATAAGAAAGTAAAGTTTAGGAAATACCTATGTATTATAGGTAAATTAATACAGTATAAATATTCATGTTTTTCAGTTAAGTAAAAAAGTTATATAATTAATTTTACAGACTACTTAAATAATGTATAATTAAGTTTCAGAATTATTATTATTTTTTTTTTTTTTTTTTTCTTCTATAGTATGTATATATAAATTTTTAGTTAGAAAGTTTTTATTAAAATACAATAATCAAAGTTTTGTACGATATTAATTTACATTGCATCTAAAACTTTAAATATATAGAAACAATTGTACATTTGGTTTTGTCTGAAGCATATATATAAATAATAAAATCTTATTCAGTTTAGTTTTTAAAACACTATAAAGATTTCAGACACACATATTTTTATCTTGTTTAAATAAAATTTTTAAAATGAAACAATATTAATGTTATAAAATAATACACTCAGCATGACTCACGGAGTGTGCTATTCCATCAAATTATTCCGCATACGTGTAATAACATGTCTGACTTAACTATATACTGAATTACCATTATTTCAGAAAAAGTTGGGACTTACCTTAAAACACATCCTACACCCTTGGCAGACTTGAAGAAAATGAATGATACGAGACATTCTTATCAGAGACGCCAGGTCACGAGGTTAGTGACGTCACGAATGATGTGATTGGCTACGCTCAGTCACGTGATCATGACGTCATCCTCTCATCAATGACGTCACCGATTGCTTATCTGCTACCACAACGCGCGGAAATGTCCAGTACGCAGTAAAAAATATTCAAAGTCTACGGGACATTACTCGAAACGATTCCATTGTCTTATACGGTAAATTGAAATATAACACGCGGAAAAAAGATCGACATATACCGGAGAAACTATGCATACTGCCCGATGAAACTAAGCCGCACAGCTAAGCAGATGCTACCAGGATGAGAGTCAAAATCCAACTGAATTCAAACAATATGACAAGGTCTATAAATCTCCCGTGTTGATTAGATGGTTTTGATGAATGGGTTTTCCCCCCACACTTAAGCAGAATGGAGAAGTCATAGGTTTTCCCTCACCTATCTCTTAATTAAGTTTCTTAATTAAAATTATGCAAATTATATGTTAGTCTTTCAAATATCTCTTAATTATGTTTTCTAATTAAAATTATGTAAATTTTATGTAAATCTTTCATGTTTATCATATGCCCTCCTAGTTAAAGATTTAATAAACCTATCTTTTATACAACATAAATAAATTTAATAAGTATAATCTGTTTAATGACTCATCAAACGATGACTCATCAAACGATGACTCATCAAAAACATGTCTGAACATGAATCTAGTTGAACACTAATATTTTACTGAATAAGCGATAATTACTATATGGATCACAAAATATACGTTGTTGGAAATTAAGTAAACAACACTACTTGATGAAAAATTAAGTTTCTTATAAGTAAACTGATTTTCTAGTTAATAATTAAATTTTTATTCATAATGAATGCAAATTAAGTTTCTCATAAGTAAACAATAATAATAAAAATAACTTTTGGTTTGAATAATATAAAAAGCAATAATACAAAATCATATACAATAAAATGTTAGTGTTCAACTAGATTCATGTTCAGACATGTTTATGATGAGTCATCGTTTGATGAGTCATTAAACAGATTATACTTATTAAATTTATTTATGTTGTATAAAAGATAAGTTTATTAAATCTTTAACTAGGAGGGCATATGATAAACATGAAAGATTTACATAAAATTTACATAATTTTAATTAGAAAACATAATTAAGAGATATTTGAAAGACTTACATATAATTTGCATAATTTTAATTAAGAAACTTAATTAAGAGATAGGTGAGGGAAAACCTATGACTTCTCCATTCTGCTTAAGTGTGGGGGGAAACCCATTCATCAAAACCATCTAATCAACACGGGAGATTTATAGACCTTGTCATATTGTTTGAATTCAGTTGGATTTTGACTCTCATCCTGGTAGCATCTGCTTAGCTGTGCGGCTTAGTTTCATCGGGCAGTATGCATAGTTTCTCCGGTATATGTCGATCTTTTTTCCGCGTGTTATATTTCAATTTACCGTATAAGACAATGGAATCGTTTCGAGTAATGTCCCGTAGACTTTGAATATTTTTCACTGCGTACTGGACATTTCCGCGCGTTGTGGTAGCAGATAAGCAATCGGTGACGTCATTGATGAGAGGATGACGTCATGATCACGTGACTGAGCGTAGCCAATCACATCATTCGTGACGTCACTAACCTCGTGACCTGGCGTCTCTGATAAGAATGTCTCGTATCATTCATTTTCTTCAAGTCTGCCAAGGGTGTAGGATGTGTTTTAAGGTAAGTCCCAACTTTTTCTGAAATAATGGTAATTCAGTATATAGTTAAGTCAGACATGTTATTACACGTATGCGGAATAATTTGATGGAATAGCACACTCCGTGAGTCATGCTGAGTGTATTATTTTATAACATTAATATTGTTTCATTTTAAAAATTTTATTTAAACAAGATAAAAATATGTGTGTCTGAAATCTTTATAGTGTTTTAAAAACTAAACTGAATAAGACTTTATTATTTATATATATGCTTCAGACAAAACCAAATGTACAATTGTTTCTATATATTTAAAGTTTTAGATGCAATGTAAATTAATATCGTACAAAACTTTGATTATTGTATTTTAATAAAAACTTTCTAACTAAAAATTTATATATACATACTATAGAAGAAAAAAAAAATAATAATAATAATAATTCTGAAACTTAATTATACATTATTTAAGTAGTCTGTAAAATTAATTATATAACTTTTTTACTTAACTGAAAAACATGAATATTTATACTGTATTAATTTACCTATAATACATAGGTATTTCCTAAACTTTACTTTCTTATAATTTTGATTAGAGATTTTAATTAAAGCATGAGTCATACTTCACTTTATAATAGAAACGAAAGGTTTATGATTATGTACAAAAGATAAAAAATTACTTTAAGATTGATTGGTTAGAGTTTAAATGTTAAGTGTGAAATTTATTTTATGAGTTTATAATTATAATGTGTATCACTTTTATTGCTTATATAAAATTTTACCGAGTGATGTAAAACTTTCATAATATGCTAAATTTATTTAATTGTAAAAGCTTATAAAATTTATTAGCTGTTTCAAAACTTTTTAAAAAATAGTCATTTTAAAAATTAATATGTGTTCAATTCTTAATTAATGTAAAAATAAATTCATCTTGAATGTTAAATGGGAAACTTATTTAATGCATTGTGATAATATAAAATTTATTGATTGTTTCAAAGTGTATATGCGACTTGCATTTTTAGTGAAAGTCGAATTATTTATAAGTTGGGATTTCAATAAGTGTAAATCGTCTATCGTTTTCTTTCATTCTGATAAAATAAAAGTTTAAGTCTATCTGATGAAGGGAGAGTATCATTCGAAACGGTTGTTGCAATCTTGATGAAGGGTTTTCGAAACACATAACGTTTTATCCTATAATTATAACCTACAAACCCTTTGTTTCAATCAACCCTTATTATAGTTTTGTTTTAAATGAATTACCTGACACTCATCCACTAACCTTAATGTATGTTAAAAATTAAGTGTTTAATATAGCTAACGCATGAAAACCCTATTAAGCATTTTCTTACAAAGTTCATAAACATGTTGTTACAAGTATTTTAGAAGATCAAACGATTCTATGTTTAATGCTAGGTTTGAATTCAACTTAACAATCAACCCGTTTGTAGTTTTCCTTGGTTTTCACTAAAACTCGCTTAACTATAAGTTACAAAGACTCGCACACAGAGCAATCCACTTATAGAACCAACAGTTAAATATTTAATGGTATAAGTTTAGACTTGTAATCAATAAGTTTCAATACAACTGCATGAGTCATTAACCTTGTGATTAGTGAACGATTCTATGGTAAAAGGGGAAGTGTTGGGTTCGAATCCATTTCATCAACCTAGTCGATTGGAGTATTTCTTGGTTTTCTCTAAAACCTGCTTAAATATGCAATAGGATTTCTTAGAAAGACTCTCGCCATTTCGATTATAGGATTCTCGTTTATTTAATCGATCTTAAACCTTATGAATATCCATATGTGAATATTTATTGTACAGTAAAACTTTTAAATATAGTATTGTTTTATATAAGGTGTGAACCTGATGAGTTATCGATTATGAAATAAATTTATCATTACTATAATACTCACATTAAAAGATTCTCGCTTATACCATTTAGCGGTTATGCAAATTATTCAAACTCGTCACCGATGAGTCATCCTTCACGAACTTTCTCGTAAGATCCACGGGGGGGTGACTCAGCTTTTCCGGGAATTCCCCCTTATCTCTAGTAGATAAGGTGTTACAACTCAACGTTTCCCTTCATTCTTAGTTTGGCCGTCGTGTGAGTAGGTTGTTTTACGGTGTGTTATGTTTACCGTGCACTGCTTTGAAGTTTTAGCCGAAAATCTCGCCTGTTTTTTCGCGTATTGTATTTCAGTTTTTCCGTACCTGGATTCTTTAAGTATAATAGAATATTCCAACTCATCAACCTACCGTTGGGATTTTTTCTTGGTTTTCTCTAAAACTGCAAACCCTTTGTTTCAATCGACCGTTATTATATTTTTGTTTTAAATGAATTACCTGTCACTCATCCACTAACCTTAATGTATGTTAAAAATTAAGTGTTTAATATAGCTAACGCATGCAAACCATATTAAGCATTTTCTTATAAAGTCCATAAACATGTTGTTACAAGGATTTTAGAAGAACAAACGATTCTATGTTTAATGTTAGGTTCGAATTCAACTTAACAATCTACCCGTTTGTAATTTTTCTTGGTTTTCACTAAAACTCGCTTAACTATAAGTTACAAAGACTCACACACAGAGCAATCCACTTATAGAACCAACAGTTAAATATTTAATGGTATAAGTTTAGACATGTAATCAATAAGTTTTAATACAACTGCATGACTCATTAACCTTGTGATTAGTGAACGATTCTATGGTAAAAGGGGAAGTGTTGGATTCGAATCCATTTCATCAACCTAGTCGACTGGAGTATTTCTTGGTTTTCTCTAAAACCTGCTTAAATACAGATTAGGATTCCTTAGAAAGACTCACAGGCATTTCGCTTATAGGATCCTCGCATAGTCTTAAACCTTAGGAATATCCATATGTGAATGTTTATTGTGTAGTAAAATTTGGTAACACTTTTGAATATACCATTGTTTTATATAAGGTGTGAAGCTGATGAGTTATCGATTATAAAATAAATTTATCATTACTATAATACTCACATTAAAAGATTCTCATTTATACAATTTAGCGGTTATGCATATTATTCAAACTCGTCACCGATGAGTCATCCTTCACGAAGTTTCTCCTAAGATGTTGTACATGAACGAACGAGGGGTGAGTCATGGGGAATTCCCCTTATCTCTAGTAGATAAGGTGTTACAACTCAACGTTTCCCTTCATTCTTAGTTTGGCTGTCGTGGGAGTAGGTTGTTTCACGGTGTGTTATGTTTACCGTCCACTGCTTTGAAGTTTTAACCGAAAATCCTGCCTGTTTTTCCGCGTATTGTATTTCGGTTTTTCCGTACCTGGATTCTTTAAGTATAATAGAATATTCCAACTCATCAGCCTACTATTTGGGATTTTTTTCTTGGTTTTTCTCTAAAACTGACTTAAGTATAAGGCGTATATTAAAATAATAATATATAGTTTACAACTAGATAAAATAATTGCTAAAAACAATAAAATTTTTAATTTTATCCTATTAAGTAATTTAAAAACCTCTTTTAAGTTTTTTCTTATAAAGTTAAAGTGATTTCAAAACGATTCATTAAAAAATTACACTTATATTTTAGGAAAACTTTATTTAATCGATTAAATGCAAAGTTTAACACTTAATGAATTATTTAAAATTTTATCTATATAGGAATAATATAAAAATTTACATTTATGTGCTAGTAAAAATAATTCTCTCATTAGAAGTTTCATTAACTAAAAACAATAAATTCAAATACAACTGCATGACTCACTGACCTCACGGTAAGTTATTTTCACTTAGACATTCTAAGCAAATCTTATTGTAAAGGACAATTTCTTTCTGTGAAAGTGTTATCCCAATTATCTCACAAGGATTATTGTTTAGTATTTTAAATCATATATCCAACTTATAAAATTTAGCGGTTATGCAAATGATTAAGTTTTATTACTTCAATCCGTATAAATAAGTTGAAAATTTTACCCTGTGATGTAATGTATATATTAAAATAATATATAGTTATTATACAAAAATCTCGCTTGCTATATGATTATTTATAGATAGTTTATTACTTAGTTTTATAACTAGAAAAAATAATAAGATTTCTGTTTTTAATTTTATCCTATTAAGTGATTTTAAAACCTTTCATTAAAAATTATAGTTACATTTTATTGAATGAAAAAGGATGTCTTATCGTAAAATAATTCTGTTTTGATCTCATTATTTTCTTAGCATAATTAAAAAAAGTAAAATTAAATAAAAAAAATAAAAAAAATTTCAATATTTTAATAGGTTAATTGCAGAGTTCAACTCTTATTGCATTATTTAAATGTAGTTTACAACTGATATTAAATAAATGATCTCTATAAACTATTTTATATTACTCTGAAAACACAGAACTCTAACAACATTCTACTAAGATAAGCATGAATCAACATTCTTATCTGTATGAGTCAACGTGTGGCGATAAACAGTTTCTCGCATTTGTCTGTGAATGAAGGTTGCATTTCGCTAAGGGAAATTTCATCAATTTTAAGTAAGTTTCATAATTTATTATTACTATTTGATAATTTAATAAACTTAATATGTATATTCTAATAAAATTATTTGTTTATATCATAAAAAAATTTGTTTATAATAGAAATTTTATTAAAACTTTACGAAAGTTATGTAAGAAATTTTTATTGTTTTATTGAAGAGAGAGAAATTAATTTAAAAAATATTTTTTATTGGTATTTACTTATAAGGAATTTTTTATTGTTATACTATAAACTATTTTTATTGTTACACTATAAATTTTTTTGTTTATATAAAACTAAATTTTGCATAAATAAAACTACTTTCACACATGGAAAATTATTGCTTAAATGAAACCTAGAAAAGTTTCCATTTAACTTGTGTATGTTTAGAAATTATTTGAGTAAAACTAATTTTTGCAATATATAAAACTCCTTTCACAAACGAAATTTTTATTTTTTAACTATAACTTACTTTTATATGTATTTATTTATTTCAATACCGTTTAAGTGATAGATAGGTGATAATCGTTTAAACTCATTGTATGATATGCTTTGTGAAAAAATTATTGCATTTTCCAAATTATTCGCTGTATTGTTTTAATGATTTTAACTTAATCTTTATATGAGATAGTGTGGATTACTAATAGGCATGACTCGCCAGCGTATATAACATATGATTCATCAGCTGTAGGGGTTTTCCGTTGCAGGTGATAACTGACTCATAGAATATTCCGTATTATCTGTTTTTTAAGGAAACTGTTTATTTTCATTTAAAATGATGCATTGAATTTTTATGCAATTTATTTCGAAATGTTTAATATAAAATAACTTTTAGTAACTGATAGTTTTTAAATATAACTAATCCTTTTTATTATTATAGTTTATATCAATTATTTTATAAAAAGAACTTATTTTTATTAGTTCAAGTTTAAAAGTATTTACCTGTTTCATTTAAATCAACTAAGATAGTTTAAATTATATTACAGTGTTAAACTCGAATAAATGTTAAATAATATTTGTGTAGTATCAATATAATGTTTAATTTAAATAACATATTCATGTACTTATAGCTTTTTTGCTTATAAAATTTATGTAAAGTTTTCGTGTTAGGATAAATTTATTTAATAGTAACAGCATAAAGTTTAGTTAATTATAATGTATATAAAATTTAATTGTTGATTTTAAACATTGTATGTATTTTTAAATTAATATTATTATAGGATAGTCATTTTTATTTTATTTTTATTTTTATTTATTTTTATTTTTTATTTTTTTATTTATTTTATAACTTTACTGTATATCTTTGTATGCATTTTTTTAATTAATATTATTATATGAAAGTAATTTTTTTAATTTATATTATTATATGAAAGTAATTTTTTTAATTTATATTATTATATAATAGTAATTTTTTTTTTTTAATTAATATTATCATATGACAGTATTTTTTTAAAATTTATAACTTTACTATATATCTTTGTATGCATTTTTTTAATTAATATTATTATATGATAGTAATTTTTTTTAATTTATATGATAGTCATTTTTTAAAGTGCATGTGTTCAATTTTTAACGAATGTAAGTTAGAGTTTAAATAAGTGTGAAACTTATTTAGTGAGAATATAAAGTTTAATTTATATAATTTTTATTATATTTAGTTTAATTTAAATAATTTTTATTGTATTCAGTTTAATTTATAACATATAAATTATTTATACTCTTCCAATGGTAACACCCAAATTTTAATATCAAAGTCTATACCATTCACATTCAATGTTTTTAATTATATAATACTCATGAACCCTTTGTTTTATTTTGTCAACTTCCATGAAATACATAGGCAAATTTCTATTTATTCTGTAATAAATTTATAATCTCCGAATGGTAATGCGCAGATATTAAGATCAAAGTCTATACCATTCGTTAAATTCATCTACCTTTGTTTCAGCGTTCAATTTTAACGATTGTATTAATAGTATTTATAAGTTAGAGTTTACAGAAATTTTAAAAGTGAAACTTATTTAGTGTTAACATAAAGTCATGATGGGTATAAAGTTTAGTTTAAACAACTTTATTGCTTATAATGTCGTTTTTGTTTTAAAATAACTAATTATACGTATAATTACATGATATTCATTATTAAAAAATATGTGTTTTAAATTATTTATTATTGTTTTTAAATTTATGCGTATCGTTTTTGTTTTAAAATAATTAATTATACATATAATTATATGACATTCATTATTGAAAAATATGTGCTTTAAATTATTTATTATTGTTTTGTTTTTAAATCTGTGTGTTAATCCACTGATGACACTTATCCTCAAAATACGAAAATTTCTAGTTAAATCTGTAAAAATTTCTAAATTTCAAGCTCTAAAATACTAAGTGTACTCATTAACCAATTAGAATGCAGTATTAGAATCATCTTGTTTCTATAAATTCTGTAAAAATTTCCAAATATCAATTTACAATGACAACACTAAAAGTATGAACTCCTATTTAAATTCCTTATTTATTATCTTAACGCAATATATTTTTAATCTCTAAAAATGCTAAGTTTCTAAAATACTCATAAATTGTTACTGATGTTAATTAACTTCAGTCATTCATGGTTTCATTCAGTCAAAAATGTTAAGTCCCACCGGAAATTACTTATAATCTTCAATGTCAGCGGTGTAAAAGTTTCTAGTCTCCCAATGGCAACACCTAAATTTTAAAGTCTATACCATTCATTAAATGTTTTTAATTATATAATACTCTTCTACCTTTGTTTCATTAAATTAAATTCCCTGAAATATATTTTCCATAGCGAAAAGTACTAAGTCCCTGAAATTTTGAAAAAATACTAAGTCTGAAATTTATGAAAATAAATCTAACTCCTCAAAATTCTCATTAAAAGGTAACAGAACCATCGATTAAGATTATGGCAAAGTAGTGTAAAAAAGTGTGTATTCACCGCCACGATGGTCAAAATTCTCATTAAAAGGCAACAGAACCATTGATTAAGATTGTGGCAAAGTAGTGCAAAAAGGTAGATGTTCAACTGCACGGTGGTGGAGGCGTAGAGGCGTAGAGGCGTATCGGAGGTGCGGAGATACACGGTGGAGGGACGGTTGGTCTAGGGTGGTGGCGCGCCTCCACCCTGACCCTCATCGTAGCTCCGGGGCTCCGATACGCCTCTACGCCTCTACGCCTCCACCACCCTGCACAGGTGAACTCTCCTTTTTACACTACTAACCTTCAGTGGTGCCAAATCATCTTAATAGAATCTGCGCATGAAATAGTTTAATTTTTATCAAATGTTCTCAACAATCTCAAATCATATATCTCCATTTATGGATTAGTTAAATTTTTATCAAATGTTCTCAGCAATTCCAAATCATACATCCCCATTTATGGATTTAAATGGAAAATATTTTAATGTTTTATCATATTTTTCCTACAATGACCTTGATAAGCTTTTACATGAAACCTTCAGTGGTGCCAAGTCTCCTTTATAGAATCTGTGTATGAAATAGTTAAATTTTTATCAAATGTTCTCAACAATTCCAAATCATATATCTCCATTTATGGATTTAAATAGAAAATATTTCAATGTTTTATCATAATATTTTTCCTAGAAAGACCTTGATTTATTTTGTCTTCTTATGTATAATCTTTATTCTAATCCCTTTTTTCATGTAGAAATAAATATATTACAGCATATGTTTCTAAGTACCTGAAAGCCATAAGCTTTAATACAAATTATTTTCGAAAGGATTTATTTGCTGCTATAAGGAAAATATTGTTTTTTTTTTTTTTTTTTTTTTTTTTAAAGATTTGATGTTGTTTTACTGCACTGATGGAAATTTTAAATAGGAATATACGTTTAAGCGAAATATTATAAGCCATTTATGGTTATATTTTGCTTTGTTCAAGATTGCATTTAAAAATTCCTTATTTTTTGCGTTTTCTGCAGATTTTTTTTTAAATACACTATTTTATTTAATTAAAATTTTTGTTACTATTTTGTATTTTGTTTTACAATATATTTTTAAGATAGGTGTTTTGTGTCTGGAAATAAAGCTGATTGACAGCACCAGGATTTTAAACCTGAGGAGGAATGCCTTCCGTGGAGATCTTTTTAAGGGGTCCTAGCCTGTATTAAACAAATTTCGGAGAAAACCACGGAAAGCTCCGAACGGCTAGGTCGACGAGAGATCGAATCCGGCACCTCACGTCTATCAGCTGTGAGCGCAGAAACGCTCAGCCGCTTGAGAACCATTTTTAAGATAGGAAACATTTGATTGAGAATGTTTTGTACTGATTAATTTTCTTCTCTATCTTTCTCAAAATTTGTAACTTACTTAGAAAAATATTAAATAAACTTAGGACTCTAATTATTCAATCTCTAATAAAAATTGAAACAAAATGAAATATTGCTCACAAAGCTAAAAGGCGACATGTTGAAATAGTGAAATTCAAAAATCAAAATTCGGTAAACTTGATTTTTTAATGAGACATATTCATAATACAAAGCAACAAAATTCCCATAGTATTACATGAGAATGAAGAAAGGGGTAATCTGACTGGTGTGCAGCCTTAAGCATACTTGTTTAAATTTTGTTTACAGTGTTAAAAAAATTAAGGTAACAGTTATTCATTATCATCATCAATCAGATATTTTCCACTCAAAAGCAGTTATCAAAAACAATAAAATAGTCTGTTAATTACTTTTGCATAATATGTTTAAGTCTATTAATTAAAACATGTATAAGTATTTAAGCTGGGGTACTATATGATATCTGCGGTATACTAAAAATTTTTTAAATGCATGCTATTGCTCATGTGACATGTAATCTTTTCCATCAACCAATCTCCAATTGATCAGCCTTGACACTAATTACGGTAGCTATTCCTTAGTTTAGTTAGTAAATCAGAGTTTCGGTTGGGGTGTCACTCTACAGTCACTTTTTGCACATTAATGCTCATTACACTCTGATCTACGGCTTTTAAAGTGGATTCCAAGTTACTAAGAACATCCCTAGGTGAGCCGGGATTCGAACCCGGCATCCGGAAATTGCAGGCCAGAGCGTTAATCTTTCTTTGATACATAAAAAATCTAGAATGTTGCAATGTATTCACACGCCATCACAGCATTTACTTACTTTTGTTTCTGATGATATCCGTAACTCAATACTTTTGCATGCACCGCCGAAATTTAATGTTTTCTTTTCCATACATGGATATATATATATTATAATAACATAAAAAGAGGTAAGAATTAAATTTGTAAAAAAGAATTAAATTTGTAAAGCATAAAAAATAACGAACGGAAATTATAATCGCGATCATTCGAAAAGAAATAAACAAGTTAATCATTGAAATTGAATAAGCATTTTGATATCTGGAAATATTCTAGAAATAAGTTTAATGAGAAATAAAAAAGTATCTGGCGCCAGAAAGATTCAAGAAAAAAAATTAAATTAGCGATATTAAAAGAAATAAAAGATTTATGACTATAAATGAGAGTTTGTTTACTTATGTCAGATGTAAAGCAATAAATAATTGTATTAATGAATTGGCGAGTTGGCAAATTGGGACGCCGACCGGTGTCAATCTGTCTGGAAAAAAAAAAATACAGCCAATAAGGAACAAAGAAGAGGCGTGTTATTAAATAAAGTAGCCAATAAAAGGAAATAAGGAGGAGTTTCGAAATACGCCAAATTACACCAAAAAATTATGGGTTTAAAACATGAAACTTGCAAAAATTGGAGAGCGATTAGAAAAATCTTTGAACTATCTTCAGTTAAAAAGATCTAAAGAATATTCGTGGGCCGGGGGCCAGCGGGGGCCCCAGCCCGAACTCTCGGTAACCGCGTCAAACCATGAAACCCCAGTTTAACTCAGTGCTGCGGTCTGAGACTGCAATATTAAAGTACCGCGACTGGATATAATGACCTCACTCACTATCGCCTCCCAAGTCCCTACTCTATAGATATTAAATAAAGAGATGTTCCAGAAATCAAGTCTTGTTTCCTTGGGAGATCCACGACTGTACACCCGAAATATGTCACGTATGAAAAAGATCCCAACAACACCCGCATATTCCCAGCATAATATTATATATATATATATATATATATATATATATATATATCAGACACCAGTGATGCTAAATTGGGGGGGGGTTTCCCCATTTTAGAAATTTTTGAGGCTTCTGGGGACAATTTTGGGGACCAAATGTTTGTGGGGACTTTTTTGGGGAATTCTAAAATTTTTGGGGATAAATCTGGGGAGCTTCAACTTTCTGTCAATGTTGGCAACGTAATGGTTTATCCCTACGACTAGAGTTTTTCAATAGCTTTATTGTTATTTGGGGATTTTTTTTTTTTTTTTTTTTTTATTGCCTTCATTTGGGGAAAAATCTGAGCTTAAGTCCTTTTTAAATCTGCTTGATTTTTTTTTTTTTTTTTTTTTTCCTTTTGTTAGTAGAAATCAAGTTGGGGATTTTTTCGGAAAAAAAAAAAAACTGATTTGGGGAAATTTGAAGACCTGTTTGGGGAAATAATTTTCGACCATCTGGCAGAGCCTGATTAAGGGGGAAGCACACATTATCTCCGCTGTCACCGGAATATTTTTACAATTATTTTTTACTTCATGTCATAGAAATTCCACGCTTTGACGAGGAAATATTTTTTATAAAAAATGAACGGTGTAAAACAATCCAATTTACTCACCGTTATTAGACACCAGAATTTTTTTTAAATAATTTTTAATGAGAATTTTCTGTTTATTATAGGAGGAAAGTATTTGTTAAAAAATAACGGTGTAAGTATAAATAATGTGTGCTTCCCCCTTAATCAGGCTCTGCCATCTGGCATCACTGTCAGAAACTGAACTTGAAACTCACTTTAAAATATTGGGTCGTCCGAAAAGTTCGTGCCGATTTTCGTTAGGTGGCATTAAGATGGGTCTGAATATATCAGAATGATTGCAAACATGAATATATCACAATGATGGGTCTGAATATATCACAATGATTGCAATGATGGTTATATACTCTAATGGGTATATATACATGGGTATATATTCTAAAAGTCGGTACGTCACGCATATTTAGAAAAATTTGGTTACTATACGTTAATAGTTGTCAGTTTTATACCCCGAAAGGAAACGAAGTGCATTATAGGTATTTAATGCTTTTCTTTTGCCGGAAAGGTAAAAAGGCAAGCGCCAAACAAAATATGTGCTGTTTATGGCGAAGGTGCTGTAGCTGAAAAAACTGTGCAGAAGTGGTATGCTAGAAATGTTTAAAATATCAAAATCCACTATCCACGAGCATTTGAATGTGTTGCGTTTAAATTTTCCTTCAAAATCGGCACGAACTTTCCGGAGAACCAAATGATAACAATATTCGTAATAATAATTTTTGATAGTAAATATGCCAAATTAATACTATTCAATATTGAATATTTTCATAGAATGTGACGAACTTTTTGTTTGTTATTACGAAGTTTAAATCTGTAAGCTTGTTTTTTTTTTTTTTTTTTTTTTTTTTTTTTTCAGAAATAGAATTTGAGAAAGGAAAAACCAAGTGTCTGATATAATTTGGTTTATTAACCCATTAGGCGCCAAAGCTCCCGCTACAGGAACAATTTTTTAAGAATTTTTTTTCTCTGCAAATAATTAAGATAAATATATTTTTTCTTTTTTACATTAAATATTGAAACGCCTAGCTTCGTTGGTAACTTTTTCAAAAAGTTTGTGATGTAACTTATATATATATATATATATAGGGTAGGTACTCCTGTGATTGGCATACTCCAGTAATTCGCATCTGTCCAGAAATAATTAATAGATGAGAAAATTAATAAAACCAGATATTTTACATATAAGAATTTTAACATTTTATGTCAAACACTGGAGCTTAGGGTGCTAATAACTGGTAAAATGAATAACTAGCAGTGTCAAACGCTGGAACATAGGGTGCCAATTACTGATAAAATAAAAAAACTGACAGTGTCAATTACTGGAACTTCGAGTGGGTGTCAAATAAAAATTTATATAAAAAAAAAAAAAATTGTTATCAAATGTATATATTTTAACATATATGTGTTTCTGAATGTCTTTCATGGCATATGCACTAACTTAAGATGTCTAAAAGTATTTTCTGATGACTAGAACATTAAAAACATCAGAGATTGCTCTAAAAGTGTCAATCACTGGTGCACTTACTCTCTCTCTCTCTCTCTCTCTCTATATATATATATATATATATATATATATATATATATATATATATATATTCAATTATTCAAATAAAGATGTTTGTTTTTCTGTGAAACATCAGCAAAGAAAAAAAAATCAGCAAAAATAACTCATTCGAGTACAGGGGTTTAAAACAATGGATATGAAACAAAACAATTCTTTTCTTAAATTATAACCAACAGGAATCAAGAAAAGTAATTTAAAAGGGTTTTGCAGTTTTTCGACATGTGTTCTACTCCAATCAGGTGTCAAATCTCCCCTTTTGGTAACACATCATATCGTCTACCAATATATATACATATATATATATTTAATTTTTTAAACTGCATATGATTAGAAATGCACATTGTAACCCAAAATATACGAAAATTCATAAATTTTCAGTGGAATTCATGTAGCGACGTTTAATAGGTTAATTTAAAACCTTCTGTAAAGTTCCTAAATATTTTGAAAATGAACTTTAAACCAAAATTCACTAAATTAAAATAAAATAAAATGTCTCTATGCTTAGAGCATTTATTCTAAAAATACTTATTAACATACTTAATTCTGGTATTTTTATTTAAAGACGCATGAAACCGATTCTTTAAGCCAATGAATGAATAAAATAAAATAAAATAAAAATTTCGCTTTAACAAAGGCAAACTTTTTGACGCATTTATGATTTAAGTTTCTACGACAACGCTTGAAAATTCATTAGAATGTAGATAGAAATATTCAAGTGTTTTGGAATTGGATAGCATTCATTTATTTTTCCTTTAACAGTAACATAAATTTAGTCATAAACATTTACTTTATCCGCTTTGTCCTGAAAAATTGCCATTTGAAATCCTGTTCTGAAAAATCCGATTCCTTTGTAGGGAAATAGAAAGCATAATTGTATACTTATAAATAAAAATACTTCTTCATTTATTCATTTACGAACAAACTTGATTGTGTCAAAAAATAATAGTCTGAGAACAGGAATACCTCAAAAATTCTTAAAGCAGTGAAAGTGATCATATAAATATATAGAAATAGAACTTTTTGATTTCAACATTATTTTTTAATAACAGATAAAATTAATGAATGAGATCATACGAAAATGTTTGCTTTTTAATATCTCTAAGAATCTGAATTTTATTACTCAGGGCGCGACATTCCTAAATTTTACGTGTATTTTATTATATTATCAACACTTATTATTATTGCTTTTTATTATTATTATATATATATATATATATATATATATATATATATATATTTATTTATTTTTCAATTTCCTTAAAGGTATTAATGCTGTAATTTAAAAAATGTTCCTTGTAAAATATTGATGACAATATAATAAAATGCCAGTAAACATTTAAAACACTGCGAGTCATGATTACTATTACTTCCATTATCCAACTACTGTTGTTTATTATTATAGTATTATAATAACGGAAGTATTGTATTCGGTCCAAAAATTCGATATCAAGTTTTCACGTGATTTACACATTTTAAGGTCTCCTGAGTCGAAAAAAGTAGTTTTTGGCAGTTGATCAAGTGATGTATGTATGTGTGTATGTATGCGTGGAATCTTCTGGCTATCATATCTCCGAAACTAATAAAGAGAGAACCACGAAACTTCAGAATTGTGACAGGTCTGTTGTACAGATGAATTTTCCATATTTTGGTGAAAATTGGAAAACCAGTAGTAGGACAACCATGGGACCGTGTGTCTGCATTTTCTTTAATTTTGCTATATAAACACTCTGTTAGATGTCCTTTTGAATTATATAGTTGTTCAATTCAGGAAAATTGATAGGCGTCCTGCAAAAATAGCTCAATTTCAAGTCTCGCAAGTGCATTTCTTTAACCCTTTAACGATCATTGGTTTCACAGCGAAACCAAACATTTGACACAATTTAACAATTTTATGCAGCAGATGTTTTATTATTTCTGCTTTGTTTTAATCAGGTTTTAAACTTTTGTTCCTTTTCTGTTCTGTAGATAACAGCACTATTCCAAAATTTAACAAAAAATGCTTCAAAGGAAGCTAAATGCATAAGTCACTTAACGCTTCTTAGTGTGCGCGGGTGCAAATTGCTCGTTTGATGATGCACTCATGTCTAGTTTTTTTTCATTGAATGAGGAGCTGGACTATTATTTTCACCTGAAACAACTTTTACGAGTTTTTGTAGTCGATAATGTTTACTTACAAAGTGTTTTATTTATTAAATTAAATATTATTTGAATTTAATAAGGTTAACTTATAGATGTTTCAAACTAAACATTCTCGAAAAGGAACAATGCTAATTTTTTATTTTTTGAATATTTATGATCAGCTACGTGTCTAAAAACCATTTTTAGAGTTAGTTTAGTAATTTTTAAAATAAATTAAGTAGTGAACGTTAAAGGGTTAAAAACGGCTGTACGGAAGTTTTTTCAAACTCGCCATATTAACTCTCTTTTAAAAATCCGTATATAATTATTGTTTTCCGGTCAATAACTGAATATACCGAGTTTTGGTAAAAGTCGGTATCTCAAAAACGGCTCTAACGATTTTCTTGATAATTCTTGCATAAATCCATTTTAGATATCCTTTCTCATGTATTGTAGGGTTATTAGAGTAAAATTAACAGTCATCTTGCTTAGGTAGGTCAGTTTCACATCTCGGAAATTGGTGTTTCAAAAAATAACTCTACCAATTATTTTTTCATATTTTTTTTTACTCGCTATGTAAATCGGTTTTACGTGTCTTTACACGAGTGTCAGTTTTCTCTTAACGGAAATGCTTTAGATGTTTACTTTTGTTAGGTCAACTTTATCTCTTCTGATCACATTATTCCTAAAAATATGCATAAAATATGTCTAATGTAATGGAAGTCGTATGGTTGTTTCACACCAGATTTTTTTTCTTTAATTATTATTACATGCTTTTATTCAGCTTCATTTGTTTGGTCCATATATTACAAACGAATATTAATATTATCCTGTCATTGGATTAGACGGACAGTGTGCATTCATGTATCAGACTGATGACAGAGCATGCTCAAGAGTAATAGACATTAGGAGAGAAAACCTGAAGCCTTTACACCCCCCCCCCAACTCCAGTTAAAAATTTGATTTCGAAATTTAACCACTTCTTATCATCTGATTCACAATAAATTTTCGAATTTAGGGAGAGGGTCCCATGACTCCCAACTCTATTACAAAACTTTGAATTCATTTTGAATTAACAGCATGTTTGCAAATTGTTTTAATTAATGCAGTTTCTTTATTATTATTGGTTTGTTGTTTGTTTATTATTATTGTTTTAATTAACATAATGTGAATCATGCAACATCACATTTACTGTAACATTATATATTTATTTTGTTTACACAGTATATAATTATTCGTTTTATAGGACAAAACAATCGTTTACAAAAATTGTTGGTCACAAACATTTTTTCAAAAGTTTTTTTCATCCTAATAGTAGACTAATTTCTGGCAGACCTACGAAGCAATATACGTCTAAGATACAGTCAGAGTACTGTATGTTTGTTGTAAGATGTATATTTGCGCATGATTTAATAAAGTTTGCATAAGATTTAAGACGCATACACAGTAAGTAAGTATGATTCATAAATTAGATGCAGTTTAATTATAATATATGTATTCTGTATTGTAACTTTAACGTATGCTGGAAATGTCGATGGTTCATTGGTTGTTGGTTGAAGGTCGATTGACTACGCTAGGGTCCTAGGGCTACAGGTGGAATGCCCTCCGTGTGGGGAGGGTCTTTCTAAGGAGTCCTAGCCCGTATTTAAGCGAGTTTCGGAGAAGACCACAGAAAACTCCGAACGGCTAGGTCAATGAGTGCGACCTGGGATCGAATCTGGCACGTCCCATCTACCAGCTTTGAGCGCAGAACCGCTCGGCCGCTGGAAATGTCGAAACACATGGCTATGATGTTCTTTGGTTCAAGTAAAATGTCTTTAATAAAATATAAGATCAGTTCTTTAAATAAAATCTTTTTGAGTTTATAATATGTAATATTACAATATATTAACAGTTTGTGCATTGCATACACAATATGTAAACCTTCTTAATATGTTATATATTGTGCGCGTGGTAAATTATTCTTCAAATGTATCTATATATTTATCATGCATCTCTTAGAGAAACATAAATATATATATATATATATATATATATATATATATATATATATATATATGTATATAAATTATTTGATTAAAATGAAAAAAATGAGAACGGAAAGAATAGACAGTCAAATAAATCATCACAGAAACCCACAAATGCCAACTAAGTAACTAGTTAACTTAAATTGATTTAATTTTAGAATATTAATAATATTACCTACTTTAATTCTAAAATTAATTTGATTACATTACCTGTAGAAAGCATAAAAAAGGATCTGGCAATGCAATGTAGTAAAAAAGAAGGAATTAGTAAAGGATAGTATTATAAGGGGAAAAATTCGATCTTACATTACTGAAATGAACCATATAAGTTGAGATTATAAAAAAAAAAAAAAAAAAAAAAAAATTGGACCATAGCATAATAATAAGATTCAAAATCAAATATAAAGCTCAAAATGCTATATGACTTCATCAGGAGCTATCCCTAAAGCATTGAGCTTAGAAGTGCAGGTTTTCTGTTTTTGGTAAGCAAATTTAAGCAGAATACCAAAAGATAGCTCAAACCCACAACAAAATATTTCCAAATGTTCCAAATGAAATAAAGGCAGAATACAACCAGAAAATTTATAATTGAAATAATCACCAGAATAAGAAATTGAAATCAAAACTTTATAATACATGGATTAATAAAGGATTACTAATTAACCCGTTAGCGCCCAGTGTCCTCATTTGAGGACAGCTAATAAAATGGCACGTATATTTTTTCTGGTTTCTTGGAATGATTTCTACTTTTTTGTGACAGTTTATAGCGTCACTCTAAATGATCCCTGAAAGTTTTATGTGCCTACTGTTAATTATTATTTCATAATTTGGATAGTCATTTTATGATTTTTCATTCGTCGCACATATATTTGCTTTTTGAGCAGATATACTAACTTAAATCAAGTTGAATAATAATATATATTATAATAATATAATTATAATATATATCATGATATATTATAATACTTTTAATATATTATAATACTTTACTTTCGAGATCTTTGTCAGCATATAACAGGAAATTACTCTGCCATCTCAAAGTTTTTATCTCAAAGTCACTAAACGTCAATAAATGAGGATAGGCTTTAAATTTAAAACTACCAGAAGAACTGTTTAAATTAATATATTTTACTGTCAGTTGTATATATTAATTTAAAAGTGAAATAATCAGCTAATAATATTTTGCAAAATTAATTCGGGCGTTACCGCATTAAATAGAAATTAATTTAATTTAAAATTTTAAATTACTTGATCTTTTTCACTCCAGACTTATAAATTACATCTGTGTACATAGCCTCTTTCTTATTTATTTACTTTTCTTTTATTTATGTCTTCCCATTTCTTTTATTAGTTTTATCTCTTACATGCATTAGATGAAATTTTCTCTTAATACTATCAAAGACTGAAAATCTAATATTTTCATTTAGAAACTCCTAAGTCTAAGAAATATTAAAATACTTTTTTTTCAGAAGATTTTCTTCAAAAGACTTCAAGTTTTATTTATTTTTCTTCTGTAATCTCTGTTCTAATCCCCCTCTTCACGTAAGAATACAAAAAAGTTTTGAAATCTTTCTTATAAAAACACAAAACTGCTGTAAGATAATATATAAATAGTATTGGGAGGTACTGCATTTATTTCATTTTTTAAATGATGATTTAAGATTATATAATATGTACAAAAGAGTACTTTTAGAAAACAGGTATACATACTTAAACAAAAATTATTAAATTATTTTACCATATATTTTCCTTTTGCTTCAAGAATTTTTAAGCGGATTAAGTTTAATCCAAGTTGGTTTTATTACTATTATTTTATGTTTCACATTATTATTTCTAGTTTACTTTTTTATGAAAATGGAGAAAATTTATTAATGTGTTCAAAATTCAATTTTAATTTTCTATGAAAGTGTCTTCCATGGAAATTTATTGTTGTTTTTGTAATTTAATTCTAAAAAATGCTAGAATTAAGTGTTAAAATAAGACACAAATAATTAAATATCACAGGTCGACATGTAAAATTTTGATTTTATAATTTTAGCTGATCTTTAGTTTTTTTGGTGTGCTAAAACCGAAAATGAAGCCAGTTTTTCTCTATCACGTATAGATTTCTCTCAATACAGGGTGCCTACCTATACAATTTTTTCCATTACTCTTCAAACCAATATAATTATATGGTAAGTTTTATAGTATATCTCCATGATTAATTAATCATGGATACCTATTGTTGTAATAGCACAGCACTAGTGCGACGTAAAACCATACCAACCAACCAACTGACCTACTGTTATGATGGCACATGTAAGAAATTGTGTCGGAAAACACCCTGTATTGGAAAAAATCTATACGTGATAGAGAAACATGGTCTGCATTTTCGGTTTCAGAGCATAAAAAAAAAAAAAAAAAATAAAGTTTAACTAAAATCATCAAATCAAATTACGTCAACTTCCTTTTTGTCAAACTGTGTATTTGTTGAAAATTGTTGATCTTCCAGTGTTTATATTTATTTTAAAATTTACATAAGTTCTGAATATGTTCAATAAATAGATGTGCTTATATAATAACTGGATTAATAAATTGAAGTGTGAATAAAAATTTTAAAAAGTTATTTAAAGATTATATTAAATTTTTTATACACTGCTGGTCATCCAAAACGCAACACTAAGAAGGAGTTCAGGTATTAGAATGATATTTATTCGGCACAAATATGATAGTAGAAAGAACAATCGATTAAATTTTCAGGAAATTTGGTGTAATATATCCTGAGAAATTTGTACATGAAACAGCGTCCTCTGGGAGCAATAACAGTACTTATCTGCCTAGACATTGAATAGAACAGCGATTGGGTGACATACATGGGTACAGCATTCCATGAAGCTTCAATACGATGACATAGTTCATCGACCGGAATTATTCGTGAGTGGTGGCGTGCCAGTCGTATTCCATTGATTAAATAGTCATTTTCATTGGTAAGACATCAGGAGAAAGCGCTGGCTAGAACAGTCGAACACCTTCTGTACCAAGGAAGTTGCATACAATACGGATAACTTACGGTCCTGCATTGTCCTGCTTAAATGTTGCACTATGGAAGCCTCGAATATAGAGCAGACTGACGTGCCTTAACTCGTCAGAAATGCATACTTGACAACCATCTCATTATGAAACGTACAATGTTTAGTACCCACTTTTTCTTTTCACACCAGTCATTTTTTAGAGTAATTTTATTTTTATTTAATCGTAACAACATTTGGAGAGAATTACTCTAAAAATAAAGTTGAGTGAAAAAAAGGGCGTTTTTTCAAGGGGCGTTAACAAATTTACGGTTATTAATGAGATGGTTGGCAAGTATGGAAATGTAATGGCCGCTATTCAGAGAGCCGAGAATGAGAACAAGAGAGGATCGAAACGTGTATCCAATGGTGCCACACACCATCATACCAATTGGTGAACCAGCATGCGGCTACCGAACTTCGGTTACTCTAAAAGCTGCATCACTGACATGGGCGTCTTTAATGTGTGATCAAAAACGAACCTGGACACAGGAATAACGTGGCCGTCGCTTTTTCAGACAAATCACAATCCTGTCTACAGTATCAAAAATGTCGCATCCGTATTTGGCGACGTTGTGAACAATGCAAATTGCCAGCTGGCATTCGATATCGCCATATTGGCCCACTTCCTAGAGGGAAGGTCCCAATTTATACACGTCTCCATTACCTCTTGTTCACATTCTCGGCACTCTGAATTAGATTTCTGCCCGTTACTCTGCCCAAAAGTTGGAGACCTCCATAGTGCAGCATTTAAGCAGGGCCATGCACAATCCTAAGTTGTCTATGATATTTTGACCTTGTTTCATACAAAATGTGCTGGACTGTTGCTCGTCCTCCTATTCTCGCACCAATGAAAATGACTGTTTAATCGTTGAAAAACTACTGGCACGTCACCACTCACCGGTAACTATGGTTAGAGCCTTTTAAATAAAATATATAGGCCGGCGCATCGCCGCCATTTTTTTGCCTCGGAAGAGGACAGCACTCCCGCTTGGCGTCCTTACCACTTCACTAATGATTTTAAGAAATTAACTAATTTTGATCTGAAGCTAATCCGGTCAAGATAAGAGCAACAAGCAACAAATAATTCCTAAAAACACATTTTTTTCACAGTACATTCTCAAGATGTCCTTTTATTCTCACGATATCCTATGGATGTACTGGGGTAAGATGTGCTGTTAGGACGGTTTCTGTTTCTTTTACAAAATGTCGCCAAAACTCAAATACACAGTAATAGAAGGTCTGTGAACACTTTATATTATCTTCTTGAATGATTCTAGCAGTTTATCGCCAAACAAAATCCCATATCATAGTTTACTTAGCTAAAATTATGAAATATAATAAAAGAAGTTACTCTAAAGTAACGTAAGACGATAAAAAAAATGTTTGTCGTTTGTTTTTCAGAGAAACGCGCTGGGTACATGTGGCAACCCTAAGGCAACAAAATGCCTGATGCGACAGCTCGTATATATAGGAGCCTTAACTATGGTCGATGAACTGTGACTTTGTGTTGAAATTTAATAGAGGGATGTACCCGTACATGTCATCCAATTGCTGTTTGATTCAATGCCTAGGAAGATAATTATGCTCACAGAGGTCGCTGCTTTATGTACTGTACTTTTTTTTTTTTTTTTTTTTTTTTTTTTTTTTAAGTATATATTACTTCAAATTTCCTAAAATTTTAATCAAATATTCTTTCTGTTATAATGTATATGCCCAATGAATATCATTCTGATATTTGCATTCCTTCGTAGTGTTAGCAGTGGAGCTCTATGGCCAGCAATGTAGTTATAAAACATTTAATCTTATTCAGAATGGCAGGGCTTGACGCAGTCTTCTTCTTCTTTTCTTTTCTTTTTTTTTTTTTTTTTTCTTTCTTACAGGAAAATTTTGTAAAAAATTTCAGTGCTTTTTTTTTTTTTTTTTTTCGATTCAATAAAACGATGCTTCTATTATACAAATATTGGTATTTAAAAAAATAAACTTCGTTGAACCCTTTCTTAATGCATAAATTAAGTAAATACTGGTTATCCTTCGTAGAGTTTTTCTTTTCTTTCATTTTTTTAGGACGGAGGACTATTAGTCTCAATCTACGGATAAAACGTTGTTGCCAGTTTTACGATGGTTGGACATTTATAGAAATCGAAAATTTATCGCAAATATTATTGGATAATTTCAAAGCGATGTTGTAATTTGAAAAATAATAATAATAATAATAGTCCTCCGTACTAAACAAAATTCTGCTTTTGTAAGAATTTCATCTAAATCTTTTTTTTTTTTTTTTTTTTTAGGACTGAGGGCCTATTAGTCTCAATCTGGGATTTTTGCGTTGTCGATTTCGATAGTTGGACCTTTGTCGAAATCTAAAATTTATCGAAAATATAATTGAATAATTTGAAAGCGATGTTATAATTTGAAAAAAAAAAAAAAAAAAAACTAATAGTCCTCCGTCCTAAACTAAATTCTGCTTTTGCCAGAATTTCATCAAAATCTTTTCATTATTATTATTATTATTGAAAGGAAAAGAAAAGAAAATTAATAATAATCAGTATCGTTACAAGCGATATCGAAAAAGTTTTTTTTTAATAATTTTGAATTAGGAAATAAAAAGTGCGCGTGAAATAATATGAAATAAAAATAAGTAAAAAAATGAATTTAATGATTTAATGTTTTTGTTTTTCGGGGGGCTGCTCATGCATATAAAAAATGCGTATTAAAACGAGTCGAAAAAGGAAGCGAAATAAGTATTGAGTTATATTACGATAAATACTACGACATATAATATGATACGATATATTAGACCTATCGTCCATTGTTAGTAGGCTTTTCGTTGAAAGAAATAGTTTGTTCGTTCGGTGCAACTTGCACATCAGTCCCGTGAGGTACAACTTTCACTTTAGTCCCGTCAGGTACAACTTGCACATTAGTCCCCTTTAAATAGAGTGATTTTTTTTTTTTTTTTTTTTGAAAAAGAAAAGAAAAGAAAAGAAAATTAATAATAATCAGTATTGAAAAAGTTGAAGAAGCTTTTTAGATAAAAATACATAATTTATTTAAATTTTTAATTGTTGCCAAAACAGCTTATGAGTTGATTTTAATTTTTTTTTTTTTTTTTTTTAATGAAAAGAAATTCATGCGTAAATATTAAAATTGATATAAAACTTTGTGAAAAATTAAACTTGCATGGTAAAATTGACATCACTATAGCTCTAAAGGTTTTTTTATTATTATTATTATTATTATTATTCAAATATCTTACATCATAAAATCCCCTATAACATTAATCACCTCAATATTTTGTATCAAGATATGACAATCTGTAAAATTTAAAGGACATATATATATTTTTTCTTTTGGGTCAGATTCATCAAATTTATATATTGCATTTTATTTATTTATTTTCTATCAGAGTTAAGATTTCTAAACCAACTAGACTTCTTCGCAACTCCAGATTTGTAAATTTCATACGAAAAATCTATGAAACCCCACAAAGTTATTTGTATAATTAAAGTTCACTTGTCGCGAGCTGTTTTAAGCACATACACGTCCCGCACATTTCTTAATGACATGCATTATCAGAGCTGCTAACCTAATCCGGCAAATTGTTTGTACCGCCCCTTTTTCTACACCAATATATTTTTAGAGTATTTGTTTTCTTAATTCATCGTAAATATATTTGAAGAGAATTACTCTAAAAATTAAGTGGTGTAGAAAAAGGGGCGTTACTAACAATTTGCCGGATTAGGTTGGCAGCTCTGTATTATAGCTCAATGTTTAGTATCCCGGTGTAGTCGTTTCCAAGGCCTTAGCCAGACGAAAAGAGGGTTCAAGTTTTAGTATATAACAATGAATCTTAAAAATTATGTATAACTAAAAAAAAAAATTCCACTAATTTTCAAAATAACCAAACAAGATCTCGTAATGTCTTGTAAAAACAAGATCTCGTAATGTCTTTTAAAAAGCGTAAAAAATTGAGTGTTTACACTACGTTGAAAAAAAAAAAAAAAAAGAAAGAAAGAAAGAAAGGGGAAGAAAGAAAGAAATTTCGAGCCCTGATACCATTTATGCTGATTCTTATGTAAAATGACCTCCTGGATCAGAATATGACCCCATTTTGCCCCATCACCCACCGTTTTCTCGGGACGTCCCCTTCTCTCCCAATTTTTATCACTCTTCGGTAATTTTATGGCCATGAATTTGATTAGGAGAATGGAAAATAATTATTTTAACACTTAAAAATAAAAACAATATAATGTATAATTGATTAATAAAATAATTGATAATAATAATTGATTAATAAAATATAATAAATGTAACTTATATTTTCAGAGGCAAATTCCCCTCTAAATCTTCCCCTTGCGGCAAACGTTTATGTTATAGAATTTTTCACCTCTTTAGGCCCTCAGAAGATATTTAACAGTTAAAATATTTCTTTTCTCCTCTACAAATCAAATTTATAGCCATAAAATTACAGAAAAGAGGTAAAAATAGTGGGACGTCCTCAAAAACGATGGGTGATAGGGCAAAATTGCCGTCATATTCGGATTCAGGAGGTCATTTCACATAATAATTTGCAATAGTGGTGTTGGGAGGGCAATTTTCATTCCGAGCTGTACTATGTGCAGAGTTGCCAGATCTGGCGGATTTTTTGTTCAATAATCACGATTAATTTTGAGAAAAGAAATTTGATATACATACCGAATTTTCTGGCGTATAACACGCAGGTTTGTTAAATCAGTTATACACCAGAAATTTAAATTTACAGTAAAAGCTATTTTTTAACAAGATTTTCTTTTTTTACAAATATAGCTTAGTTTGTAAATTAAATTTCCTGGTGTAACTCATTTATGTGACCTGCGTGTTATACGCCTCTAACAGACTGTCAATCTTCGAAATGATTAGGCAAACGTTATAATTAAAAATTATTTGTGATTATTAAATAAAAAATCCTTTAGATCTGGCAACACTGATTATGTGATGCGTGTGACACATGCAATTTTTTTTTTTTTTTTTTTTTTTTTTTTAAGAAAAAGAATATAATAAATGGTAAACAAATATGTTGGTCGTATTTTGTTCAACAATTTTTCTTTTGAGTTTTAGTTTAAGTATTTTCTACCATAGGAATAATTTTTTGCATTAATGATATAAGGATGATATCGCGCTTTAGAATGTAAAAATCGAGGAAAAAAGGCTGAAAATCCATAGAAAAAGGCATGGGATGAAAACGAAAAAACTCACAATGTTAATAGTGTGGGGAAAAAAAAGAATGGCTAACACCAGAAGGAATAAAAGGACAAAATTGACTAGAAAAAGTCATCGATGCTTGTGCACACGTAGTCTTGAAGCTTTCGTTGTGGGTTTGTTACGTCTTGCCTATTATGAAACTCGGCGCTTTAAAATGTGAAAATCCACAGAAAATGGCGTGGAATGAAAACGGAAAAAACTCATAATGTTAAGTGTGTGTGCAAAAAAAAAAAAAAAAAAAAAAACTAACACTGGAAGGAATAAAAGGACAAAATTGACTAGAAAAGGTCGTCGAAGCTTGTGCACATGGGGCCTTGAAGCTTTCGTTGTGGGTTTGTTACGCCTTGCCTATTATGAAAGTCGTTACTTTAGAATGTGAAAATCCACAGAAAATGGC